>JBBYHM010355765.1:0-22293 GCA_038381775.1 Adansonia rubrostipa | reverse complement strand
TATGCCATATCCATGCATCATGTTATGTTCAATCCATGCACAAATCCTTAGCCTAGCATGTTTTAAGCATGTTTATATGTTAACTTACCTTGTGTTATGAATCATTATCATTTTTAGCATGCTTCACTTCATGAGATATGTGTATAACACTTTTTTTATCAAGACCATTGGTAAAGTTAGCATTCCCATTCATTTTATGTGCCATCCCCTTATATGTTTGTTGTCTTCTCCTTGCCTAAATGCATGTTTGATGGCTATAAAAAATTGATTTTCAAAACCTCCCTAAGCTAAGCATGTTAACCTCCACCAGTAAGGATTAGCATGAACTTAGCATTTTCCTTAAAGTTAGCAAAATATCTTGGAGAAAATTAAGTTTTCTAGATCTGGAATCTTAGTTAAACGAGCTTAAATCTTCTGATTTTGCAATGAAAATGGCCTTACACTGGTTCTCGAAATGTTTGTGCCTTGTTTTTTAGTCAAAACCTTGAGTGGTATGATCAATGGGCTGTTTCATCATCTCAAATACTTTGGGGTTATGCAAATGAGTTTGTGACACTCATACCACTCTTTCCCTTTATTCATGGACATTCGAATGTTCATGACTCGAGTTTGGACCTGTAAATATAAAGAAAATAAGAAATATCCTTTCCTTTACTTTGTACCTTGCTGGCAGTAGCACTGTTATGAATTGAAAAATCACTTTAAAATCTCAAATGATTTTTTATGAATTTTATAATATTTTTTCTGAAAGTGTGTCAAAATATCTTTAAAATGAGGTCTTATTCATCCTCGGATCATTCTAAATGAAAGAGTTATGATTTTTCAAACCTAAACTATCTAGAATCCCTGAAGTGAACAAAGTGTATTCTGGTTTGGCCCTTTAGGCCCACTAAATGATTTTTCCAAATCCATTCAAAACTTTTCCTAAAAAGTTCATGAAATTCCCTTTCTAAAAAGGTATTATTTACGATTTTTGATGCCAAATGAGTCCGGGGTGATTTTTCAAATTCTGACACACTTTGTCCTTCGTATGCTCTACTAGCAGTGTAATTAATCAAAACTTGAAAATTTATTGCCCCCAAAAAGTGACTTTTTGGGATATTAGGAATATTTTTAGAGTGACCCTCGTCAAGTTCCCTTTCTAAGGTATCTTGTCCACCCTCTAAAGCCTTCAAACCAAATTAGAATAAATTTAAAAAGGGGGATAGTGTGATGCTATCCCTTATTTTCAGTTATGGTTAAAATTGAATTGTTTTCCTGAGCTTTGTATCAAGACATTCAAATGTCCCTATATCACCCCAATCAGCCTCGAGAAACCTGCTTTGACCTCCCATAGGCTCGTATCAAGACATGAATATATTTTACATATTTACCATCCTCATTAATAATAATATCTGTGGCCAAAATCGTTAAAATACTCACTTATTTTCTAAATCATGAAGTTTTGTCAACTTAAGTTTTCCAACTCAATTTATTTAAAGAGTGTCAGATATGTCACTTTTGGGGATACTCCAACCTTGACCTTTTGAGAGGACACTACAACCCCACTCTTCGAATTCGTTAATATCAAAAAAATCTTCTTTTGTCAAACTATTCATCATCCACGGGGATACTCCAACCTTAACATTCTGAAGGGATACTCTAACCCCGTTTTTCAAAATTGTTAACCTTTAAAAAAATTTCTTTTGCCAAAGTTATTCATTATTCATAGGGATACTCTAACCCCATCTTCCTGAAGGGATACTCCAACCTTGTCTTTCAACTATAATTAAATTTTTCTCCTTCCCAGACTTCCATGAATATGTCAAACAAACCTTGTTTAATAAAGAAACCTAGATGCATCTCAAAAATTATAGATTCGGTTATTCCCAGGTAATCGATGCCAATTATGAGATAAATTCCAATAGTCCATCTTTTTTCTTTATCATTGCATTAAATGATCCATGTCATGTTACTTCATTTATTGCCTTACTAAAATGATTTCTTTGTGATTATTATTTGCATTCATGTTTTAAAATCATTTCAAATAAAACTAAGGGTAATATTCCACGTGGGTATCTCTCCAGTGCCCAAAGTGGAATATTTCATTTTTTAAAGTAAAATCGAAAGGTTATTTTTTTTGAAAATCTCTATATTCCCTATCTTTTTAGGGCATTTATGAGATTAAATCCTTTTCATCAAAACCTGGATTTGTATTTCTATAAGATTCATTCATTAAAAAAGGGTTATATCAAAATAGCGATGAGGTAACATCGAAAGAATCGAAACCAAGATAAGATATAGCTAGTAAGGCATCAATTTTGAGCATCATAAGAAAGTTCCTACCTCATCGTGTGTAACCAACTCCCAAACCCAAACGATGAATCTTTGTACTATGTAGACGACGGGATCGATATTTTAAGTTTCGTAACTCAAAACATAGGTTTTAATAAGCATCTAGTCATGCCTAGCCTGAAATGATCAGTGGCGACTCCAAGCATTGGCCATTTCGTGATGCTCATCCGAGACCAATAAGATGAGCAATTCATCTTATGGTCTCCCTCACTGTGTCAAAAGTCAAGAATCTATACTTTCTCGTTCTTATCATGTCGCGAAGGAAAAGTCTCAATCAAGAAGACATTCCTAAGTCAAAAAAATATTTTAAGTCGTATGCACCCATAGATCCGTGAGGATCCACCCTGGGGCACGTTGTGACAGTTAAGAAGACATTTCCAAGTTAGAGAAATATTTTAAGTCGTATGCACTGATAGATCTGCGAGGATCCACCTCAGGGTACATTGCGACACCTGGCAATCATCCCCCAACTTTTATTTTTATTTTTTGATCTTATCATCTTTTACCTAACTCCTAGGATGCCAAAAATTAGCGTGGACAAAATAAGGTGTCTACAGTATTGGCAAAGTACTTCTTTTCATAAAGTATGGGTTTTAAAACATATAGGCCATATGTTCACATGTAGGAAAAATTGGACAGTGTTCTAACATATTTACTTGGTGATATGAAAGAGATATTGTTATTTTATTGGGTAAAGTGAAGAAACATTGTAGATACTTTGTTAAGTGTACAAATAATAAAGTCTACGATATAGCTGATATATCAATTTCTCAATTTATATGATGCATACCACTGTATAAAAGAGAAATACAATATTCTTGATAATCCTGTTAAGCATGTGGTGTTAAAGGATCTATGAAATATTTGAGATAGATGTAGCAGACTAAGGGAGAAAGGTTATCATGAATCTAGCATGTTGTTGTTGGATGATAGCCCTTAGAAATCCTTGCTAAATCCTGTAAGTAATTACATTGAGATATCATTAGATGTAAAAGTTGCTAACATAATGTAGGAATTGACCTTAAAGTTATTTTTCCATTCCTATTAATTCGAATTGTTGATTAGATGATAAACTATGTTTTCAAATGTGATGCAGCCACACAATGAATATTCCCCAATTCATACAAATTTAGGGATGATAATGATGTTTCGTTAGGTGAGTTGTTAACTACAAATTGAAAAAGAACTTTGTACAATTAGTTATTATATTTCCTTTAGATCAACTAATCTGCATTATAAGATTGGTATATTGAGTATTTTGTTCTTTGTATGAAATTATCATCCTACTAATGAAGTAACTTGGACATCTGCAGCCATTTGGGGATCATTTAGCGTTTATCTTGAGAAATTGGTAAAAGCATAAAATGTCCCTAATTTTGTACAACAAAACCCATTTGCATAAGAGCCTATTACTAAATGACACAAGGATTGGGACTTCTACTCATGAGTTATTAGGAGTTTAAGATGAACTGCAGCATAAATAATATTTGTAATCAGTTGTTGCTGCCTCTGGTTAAAGCTAAACATATATTAACTTCTTTCTATGGGTTTAGGGGTACTTGTATCTGTACATTGAATTATATACAACACTTAAATAAATTATGAAAACAAAGGAAAATTATTAAAGAAAATGCAAAGTTCATAAAATAAATTAAAAATTCAAAACTAATTTAATATGAGTTAAATAATAATGTTTGAAGAATTTTAAAAATTATAAAATTAAAAAAATCTTTTCGAAAAAATTTACAGAGTAGAAACTTTATCTTGAAGAATTAGAAAAATTTTGAAAAATGCAAAATGCATAAAATAAAATAAATTTGGAAAAATTAACTTAACAATGGTTAAATGGAAATATTTAAAGAATTTTGAAGTTCAAAACCAAAAAATTCCACCAAAAACTTTATAGATAAAGAAAAGCTCGTATTTTAGACCCGAAATTTTTTTTTAAAAATACATTAAAACTTATATAAAATAAATTAAATATTCAAAATATTAATTTAAAAAATGGAAAAAATGAAAATCTTGGATCTGAAATAAGTTTTTACCAAAACATTCGCTAGCAAAAAACTCGCGATATAGTGGGAAAATAAAAAAATGGCAAAATTGCTAACTTGATACCTCATGGTAAAAAATGTCAATACAAATTTTTCTTAGATATTTATGATTATTTAGAGTGCATATCAACATAAATAGCACACTGGTATCGATAAAAATATACAAGGATTAGCTTTCTAAATTTAACAAAAAAATTCTCAAAAATTCCTAAAAATAGGAAATTTGAGTAAGGTAAATATCTACGAAAACAAATTTCAAAATTCCACAAGTAAAAAGTAAAAAGTTAATTATTTTGCATTGATATTCATCTTTCTTTTTTTTTTTTAGGCTTGAGATTTGTTATGTATGACTCTTGAAATGATACTACTTTTGTCACGTGCACCTGCAATCATTTAAGCATAATTAAATACATCTTGAAAATGTTCATTTTACCTAAAAGAAGCCTACGCAGTCTCGGATATTTTTGGACTTTCAGGAAAGGGACACAGATAAAACTATGTGTCTACAGCTACCCCTCTTTGGCCGTTGTTGAGAATCAGGAATAGGTCAAACACCAAATGGACATAATTTTGTTCACGCCTCATAAGCATTTGTGAAAAGTTTTTTTACATGCATATATATACATAACTAACAAAAACCAATGAAAACTCTATGAATCCTTTTGCTTAACTAGACGAAGCTAACTTAAGCCCTACTTCACATTCCTTACCATAAGATCACTTGATAATGACATCTTACTTCATTGGTTCCTAACCAACTGAAGCTAACCATTAACAAATCAACCTATTCCTCTTGTACAACTTTAGCATAAAAATATCTCAGTGATCTCAAAAGATTCGGTTCTAACATAAACTTTGTCGATCCTTCTACTTAATCGGATGAAGTTAGACATCATGCTTTATTAGTTTCTAACCAAGTGAAACTAACTAGTAACAAATGAGCCTATTCCTCTTATACACTTTTGGCATAAAAGCATTCAGGTGATCACAAAGAATTCAGTTCTAACATAAACTTCATTTATCTTTTTGCTTAATCAGATAAAGTTAGATATCCTACTTTATTAGTTTCTAGCCAATTAAAGTTGACCAATAATAAATGAACCGATTTTTCCTGTACATTGTTGGCATAGAAGCATCCCAGTGATCATAAAGAATTCAGTTCTAGCATAAACTTTGCCTATTCTTCTGCGTAATCGGACAAAGTTGACATCATACTTTATTGTTTTCTAACCAAGTGAAGCTGACTAATAACAAATGAACCTATTTCCCTTATACACCTTTGGCATAGAAGTATCCCGATGATTATGAAACTTTATTGATCTTTCTGCTTCACCAAACGAAGTTGCCTTGAAGAATTTTGAAAACTTTTATGGACGCTTCTAATAACCATCAAAGCTTTGAAAACATTTTTTGAATGAAAACCAAATATCGCCATCAAAGCTTTATCTTCAAATATCACCATCGAAGACTTTGAGTGCATCTTCTGAATGAAAACTTCTAAATGCTTCAAATATCACCATTGAAGCTTTTTTTGAATGCTTCAAATATTACCATTGAAGCTCTGAAAACATTTTCTGAATGAAAAGTTCTAAATGCTGTGAATATCACCATCGAAAACTTTGAAAACTTTTCTTTTTTTAATGAAAACTTTTAAATGCTTTGAATATCACCATTAAAGCTTCTTCAAAGCCTTGTTCACCCCTTGACCATAGGATCGCATGAAGAGGCAATAGATTTCTTAATGGAATGCTTCAATCTTTCCTGAAAAATTATCAAATATCAAATTAGTCTTCAGCAATTTACAAATATAATTTATGCAACTGGATAAATATTAGTGCAAGGCCTATTCGTAAACTTCTATTAAAATGATAAAAAGTATCATAATTCATCAAAATTCAAGGATTAATGGAATGAGATCGCCTTCTCATTTTGACCTAGGGCAAAAGTTTACTTGATCAAAATCTATGTAAATTCCAAAATAATTTCAACCATGGATTTTTAATATCAAGGATAATGGATATGTTATGTTCATCATGATGTTAAAACTTTTTCTTTTAATTGATAACCACTATTCAGGGCTTCTTTGAATTAAATGAAAAAATAAATTTAGAGGCACAAATAAGCTGGCACTACTAAAATATGTCTTCAAGAAATTGATATAACAAATTCAAGGTTTATCAAGACTAAATTTAGGTGGATGTTCATTCCATGGGAGTTCCTTGAAAGGCAAACAATCAAGTTATAACATCCTTTTAATCTTTAAATACAGTAGCCCGACAAATGTTAACCTAATGCTAGTAAACACGAAGTCTCGAAGGGTTGATCTAAAAAGCCTTTGGTAAGCATTAATTCCAAAGGTTGGGCATAAAATTCTGAAAGTTTATTTTGAAAGGAATCAATGTTTGGGCATTTGACTTAGCCTTATTAATGTCATGAAATTTTCATAGGTTTATGATCATTTCTAAATTAGCTTGAAGGGTTCTCACTAGTGGCTATCTTTGTTGATTTAGGAGCAATTCCAACATCTGTAAGCTTGCCCATCATATTATTGAAGACTCAAAAATCATTCAAAAAGATGTATTTTTAAAGAGCTTCCTAGGAATAACCTGACAGCTTAAATAGCCATGTCTGATTGAAATGTATGTAATGTAGGCCATGGATCTTGGTTAAGAAAGAAAAAGATAAATAGACCCAAATAAGTGTTTAAGGCTAATTGATCAAGGATCACTTCTTTTCAAAAGGAATCGAATCCAGCTTGCCTTTCAAGGCAAAACACTTCTTTATTTCTTCATCCACTTTTGCTTTCTTCATTCTTTATTTTAAAGAAAATTAAAATTTAAACTTTTTTAATTTTTTTTTTACATTGAAAAACTTGAAATTTAAACTTTCTTTATTTTTCACTTTGAATATTTGAACCTGAAACACAAACTTTCATTATTTCTCGCTTTGAATATTTGAACTTGAAACTTAACTTCCTTCAGTCTTCAAATGTTGCCTTATGACATCTAACTTGATCCTCTTGTGACTTAAAAATAGAATTTGCTTCTTCTAATTTCTAAGCTTCACTTCATTTGCCCTTTATTATGGAGAGTAATCCTTGATTAGGGTTTAAAGAAAAAATAAATTATCATTATCAAAGGGGATTGCAAAGGGCATAATTTTTTATATTTGAGAAAAGATAGAGAAAAAAAGCAATATTTTATTTCAAGCATAGCCATTTGAATTGTCGAGCATTTCGCTAGCAAAAAGGATAATTTTCTTCTAAAATCATGTTGAGCACCTTAATAATATGACATTGCACTCAATAAAGGCTTAAGGTATGCCTTTCAACATTTTTGCTTCATAGCCCTCAATGACTAGTTAAGCTTTTAAGAGAGAAAATCGGATTGGCCTAGAAAAGATCTTGGATCTCATATCTTATGTATCAAAAATTGGTTTAAAAAAGTCTTGTTTGGAAAAAAAAAGGTGTTTTCGGCTCACTTTTACTCTCATTCTTCCTAAATTAAGGATTTGGAAGAATGTCAAGGAAATTATGGCAAAATGTTATCAAAATGAGAGAGATCTTGAATTTACTATCATTATTTTAATATATTTCATCAATATCTAAATCTTTTAGGAGCATAACTTATGTGTAAAACCTTTAAAGAATCCATAAAAAAGATCTAGATGTGAAAGGTCTCTGGTGGTGAAAAGATTATTGTTGAATGTTTGGGTTAATCATATATATGAAAGTAAAGGACCTTTTTTATAGAGTTAAAACCTAATGATAATCATGTATTAAAGAAAAAAGTTTCAAAATGTTCTTATTTAGATACTAGAAATCATTATTAACAAAATTCACGGTTAGTGACATTACACATACTATTTAAAACCAAAATTCATTTCAACATTCATAGTTTCTAAAAAGTAATATACAGTGTTTTAGAGTCAAGATAAACATTGCCCTTAATTGGCATACTACCAGAAAGTCGATGAACCTTAGACAATAGCCTTTAATAGATGTCCACCAACTTTAAATTTTTGCTAGATTGGCATCCCTGAGGGCTGAATTGTAAATCAGCTAGTGAAATATCATAAGGCATATCAGACTTTAAGTTCCCAAGATAAAAAATTCCATAAGATGCGTGGTTATTTCCTATCATCTCAATCATGCCATAAGGACAAACACTATATGACTCTTTACTAAAGTCTTTAAAAGAGGATAAATCTGAAAGCTCATAGGATGGCAAGTAATCATCTAAGTAATTCAAGTCAAACAACGGCATGTGATTCTCTAATTAAACATGTTGAATAACCAAATTATCCTTACATTGAGCAACATGCATTGGTTGTTGACATACTTATACAAAAAGTGTTGCACCCTGACGCTCTGATTATACCACTTTGGGTAGGGAGATTTGTTAATCTTTGTTGGAATAATAGAAATCATCTGATTTTGATAAAGCAAAAGAAAGAGCTTGGTGTAGGAAATAAATAATGAATGATACACCTTTCTCTTTTTTATTTTTTTTCTTTTGAGAATTACCTAAACCGCTTTACAGTCTCTTCACCTTGTAGAACTTAGAGTCAAAAAGTTAGCGTAAAGGGCTGCGAGGTATAGAATAAACCTATTGAGGTTGTTAAACAATAAAAGGCTAGCAGCAAGAACATTGTTTAAGTGGATTTTCTCAGTTTCTTGACTCATTATTATCTCAGCCACCATCAACTATGATAGAATTATTTTATCATCCCATATATGTTACCTATTGCCCCTTAGTCAACAAGAATATGTATTATGGACTAGCTCCCCAAAGATTGAGTACTTTGAGTTAATCACCTTTCAGCTTGCACGTCCTTGGATCCCCAAAATAAGCGTTGGTATGGTATGGAATTACAAAATGATACAAAATTATTTATAATTTTCTTTTGGTCAAGGCTTTGTTTTTATGGAGACCTTTCCTCCATAACTCTTTTTTCTTTTTACTTCCTTGAATGGCTTGGAGTATTCGTGGCTCTCATTTCCCTCTATTGTTTTGGGACTTGTTTCTATTCATCTTGTCTAATAATGTCTCATTTTTATCTTGCAATTCCATATTATCCACCTCAAATTAAAAATTATGAAAAAAAACTAAATTATCTGTGGGAATATATATGTCCCTTATTAACATTAATCTTTATTATCATCTTTGTGTGAATATAGAGAAATTGATAAAATAAATAAATAAACAAATGTATGTATAAAATTATATTTAATGGTATAAATTGAGGGCTAAACAATTGGTTAAATATCAAACGTGGAAATTATTAAAGAATTCAGATCATAACTTAATACCATTGTTTCATGAACTGATATTTTTGATTCATCCATTATGCATAACCATATTTACAAGATTCAAAAGTAACCAAAAAGGATTGCTTTTGCAAGTACATCATTTTCTTAACTATAGACACCTAATTTTGTCCAGGTTTATCTTTAGATAATCTTGAATATTTGAGATTGAGAACTTAACGGCCACTCTCATTGGGAATGATCTTTTTCAGATGAACAAGACATTTTCAAGATTTTTTTAGTCATATTAAAATGGTCATAAGTTCACCTGACAAAAAAAGTCATATTTTGATCTTTAATTTTAGGTATACAGGACGAATATTTAAGAGAACAATTATTTTTTAATAGTTTCTTCTCAAATTTTGAAAATCTATCTTTGCGAATGATATTATTGTCAAAAATATTTAAGGAAAAATTCATATTGGCATTTTATACCATAAGGTATCAAGTTGACGACTTTTGTAATTAATTTTGAATTTTTTGTAGTATTATAAGTATCATATTCGTAAAATGTTTTTAGGTAAAAATTGTCTCAAATTTCAATTTTGATCTTTATTATTTTTATAAATTAATATTTTGATTAATATAATGGATAAAATTCATTTTTTCTAAAATTAAACATATTTTTATAATTTTTTTGATTTTAAAATACAAGCTTTTCTTTATCTGTAAAATTTTTGAAGTAATTTTCTTATGTTTTGAACTTCAAAATTCTTTAAATATTTCAATTTAACCATCATTAAATCAGTTTTTGAAATTTCATTTATTAGTTTTATATTTTCTTTCCATTTCCAGAATATGGAGTTTTCCACTCTGTAAAGTTTTTCGCGAAGATTTTTCTAAGTTTCTAATTTTTAAAATTTTTCAAATATTATTTTTTAATTAATGTTAAATTAATTTTGAAAAATTTATTTTATTTTATGAGTTTTGCATTTTCTTTCAGAATTTCCCCCGTTTCCATGATATAAAGTTTTTCACTCCGTAAATTTTGTCGAGGGAGCTTTTCTGAATTTTTAATTTTTAAAATTCTTTAAATATCTTCATTAAATTCATATTAAATTAGTTTTCAAAATTCATTTTATTTCTTGAGTTTTTCATTTTCTTCCATAATTTCTACCATTTCCAAAATATAGAATTTTTTACTCTGTATATTTTTTAGGAGGATTTTTTGTAGTTTATATTTTTTAAAATTATTTAAATATTATTGTTTAATTCATATTAAATTAGTTTTGAAAAATTCAATTTATTTTATAAGTTTTAAAATTTTTTTATTGCTGAGATAAAGAGTTTTCTACTCTATAAATTTTTTTAGTAAGATTTTTCTAAGTTTATAATTTTTAAAAATCTTCAAATTTTATTTTTTAATTCACATCAAATCAGTTTTTCAAAATTCAATTTATTTTATGAATTTTACATTTTTTACTTATAGCAATTTTTCTCAATAAGGGTTTTCCTCATAAAATTTTACTAGTTTGCTATTTTTAATTTTTTATTGGACATAAAAATTATTTTATTATTAGATCAAATTGAATCAATCATATGAAATTTTGTTTCAAATACATAATTTTTAATTTTTATAATTTAATCCTTTTAATTAATATTTAGGGTATAATTTGACAAATTATACAAATATCTTCTAAAAGTATCTAGAATTAATGTTATTATGCATGATGCGATTCAGTAAATGAAAAAATTAATTAATTTGAATCAAATTAAAAAAATAAAAGAATATTAAATATTAAATAAAAGAAATAAAGAAATTGGTAGAAGTTGGTGGAAACTCCACCTTGACATCCTTCATCCATTACAAATAAGTAGTGGTTTTCTTTTTTTAAAGTCTTTTGGATATAGCATTTTCCATAGGGAAAAAAGAAAAAACATAAAAAATACCTAGATTTTCAAGCATCTTCAAGGTAAAAATCTCGTTATTTTTTTAATTTTTGTTTATTTCTTGTTTGATTCCTCTTTTTAATAAGCCAAATGAATACTTGTGCTCATGAATTTTTGTTCATGTTCAAAGGCCAAATAAGATGGCTATGATTAAAATTTTTTACTTTGTTGTTTTAGTTAATTTTTATTAGAAATAATTTGATTTTTTTTAGATTGTTTATGTTTGTTGATATATATTGTTATTTTCATGTATATATGTTTATGTAATTTTTCTTAATATTTTCACGTTGTTTTATATAAATTTATTCATTATTTTTTATGTTTTTTAATGCTTATTTATACTTGGTAAAAATTGCAACATGTATGTATATTAATATTTATTAAAAAATGTGATGGAAAAAATTATTTTTTGTTGAAATATTATGATGGCAGAATCATGTAGGGGCTGATTTTGTGATGTTTTAATTTTATTTAGCTTATTTTGTAAATATAGAAATATTAGGAACTAAATTGCAAAAGCTGTAAAATTTTTTCTATGGCTGGCAATGCTTGACCCATTGCTTATGGATAATTATAAAAGTGTTTTTATGCTTAGTTTAGTATATTTGAATATGTTTTATGCATTTTATATCATTTTGGGGTCATTTTTTAATTTTACAAATTTTAGGGACTAGTTTGCAAAATATGAAAAAATTACTTCAAGGCCATGGGTTCTTGGCTGAATTCATGTTGTGACTTTTGGTGTGATTTTCGTAATTTTTCATGATATATTTGGTGTTAATTGATGATTTTTTATGTAGGGACCAAAATGCAAAATTAAAAAGTTTAGGGACTAAAAGCAAATTTTAGTATTTAGGGGAAAATGGTCATTTTCGTCACTTTCAAATATTTTTATTATTCCTATGGTCTTCCATAAGGGTATAGAAATTATCAAAATTTTTCATATTCTCTCGGTTCTCTGTAGGGTACAAAATATTTTTTTGAAAGTTTAGGGCTTAGTTGTAATTTTTGCATTTCAAGCTAATTTTTGAACGCTAATTTTCCCACTTAGGGTAAATTTATCCTTTCATCTTCATATTAGTGCTCGTTAAGGTATCGGGATACTTTCATGTCGAAGGTATACCCTAAGGCCATTTTGATAATTTTACCTAGAATCGAGTCCTAGATAGTAATCAGGATGCTTTTATGCCAAAGGTGCATATTTAGGATATGTTTGTAATTTCATCATTGCATTAGTGTCCGTTAGGGTGCCAGAATACTTTTATGTCAAAGATATACCCTAAAGGCATTTTGGTAATTTTACCTAGAATGAGTCCTAGATAGTAACCCAAATACTTTTATGCCAAAGGTGCATATTTAGGATAGGTTTGTCATTTCATCATCATATTAATGTCCATTAAGGTTACTGGGATACTTTTATGTTGAAGGTATACCCTAGAGACATTTTGGTAATTTTTCTCACCGAGATGCTTTTACGCCAAAGGTAAATATTTAGGATTGGTTTAACCTTTTAAGAATATTTTAGTGTCCATTAGGGTTATCAAGATGCTTTCACGTCGAACGTATACCCTAGGGGCATTTTGATTGTTTTGCTCACAGGGATGCTTTTTATGCCTAGGTGAATATTTAAGATTGGTTTAGCCTTCTAAGATCATTTTAAAGTCAATTAGGTTTACCAAGATACTTTCATATCGAAGGTTTACCCTAAAGGCATCTTGATAATTTTACTCACCAAGATGCTTTTATGCCAAAGGTGAACATTTGGGATTATTTTAGCCTTCTAAGATCATTTTAAAGTCCATTAGGGTTATCAAGATATTTTCATACCGAAGGTAAACCCTATGAGTATTTTGGTAATTTCCCTCCAGTTGAGTCTTAGATAAGCACCAAGATGCTTTTAGGCCAAAGGTGCATATTTAGGATAAGTTCTTAAGATAACCAGGATATTTTTACATCAAAGGTATACCTTAAGGACATTTTTATAAATTTGCATTAGAACCAAGTCCTATGTGAATACTGGGTATTTTCATGTCGAAAGTACGCATTAGGAATAGGTTCATCATATTAGACCTATTTTAGGTCTTAGGATCAATATTTTTAATAAAACTAGTTTTTTTTTAAAAAAAAATTAAGGCAATGTCTCTTAATTAAGTTAATATGTGGAATTACTACTAGAATATTCGAGAGTTCTAGAGATTATTTAATAATGATACACCCTTTTTAAAATGAAAGTTAAGATTTTTTAAATTTTGTAAAAATAAAACCTTTCGTATTCCACAGGTTCTATAACAAGGTACAATAGAGAATGATAAAAACTTTCATGTTCTCTTGGTTCTTTGAGAGGGTACAGAAGATATTTTAATTTTTAAAAACATTAAAACCCGATTTTCTCATCTAGAATAATAAATTTGTTTTCTAAAATTTAATTTTTGAAATATGGGAATTATAATTAAATATCAAATATTGAAATTGAATAAAAATCAAAATTTAGGTTAGCATGGAATTAATAAGGCATCGATTGTCGAGCATCATGAGAAAATCAATCTTTACTTATGATTTTAACCGATTTCAGACCTTTTCATGTGATTTCTAGTATAAGCACAGACCTCAAAGTTTGTTTCTAGGGGTTTCGTAAGCCTCAAAAATATAAACTCTGGAGGTATCCAATCTCACCTGGCCAAAATAAGATTGGTGGTGACTCCAGAAAATAGTTACTTTGTAATGACTATTTAGAGAAGTCTAGTGAGTGATTTATCTTAACAACTCAGTCCCCAGACAGAAAATAACATAAAGAATAATAATAATAATGAAATAGGCCCCAAATAAAAGAATATAATGATATACAGATATATATTAGAAAAAATGGATACACCCTTCATTTTAAGTCGGGCTAGTTAAGATTCGTATCTGGCTATGTTGTAATAGCTTGGCGAGTCCACCGGGGATAGGTTAGAGAGTCAGGCCTAAGATTAATCATGTGTTAAATAATTTTTATTAATTTAGTTTCAATCGGTATTTAACTATAATTCTCAATATTTTCGAAACAAAATTTTTATTACATTCTTGATTTATATAGAAATCTTGCTATGTGTTATTCACATATTTCACTAACTCTTTTGTTCTTTTTTTGTAGTGTTATTTTTATTGGGCATTTAGGATAAGGGTTTTTATTATTTTTTAAAGTGTCAAGTCATAAAAGGTAAATTGTTCCCCCACACACTATGCACATCCATATGCATTAGATTCTCCTCTAACTGTATGGAGGAGGCATAGGTACCCAATATTTTAGGAGGGGGCAAAGTAGCTCTATGTTATAAGGTGTTAGTCTTTGTCTAGGCTAGTAAAAAGCCTATTGGGTGTAAATTCCTATGCTTCCAAGGTGTTAGCCTTGTTATGGGCTTAGAAGATACTCTTACTCGAATTGAACCCTTTCCAACATAAATCCATGATAGGTAATGATTAGGGAACCTAGTTAGTTCTTTCTAGACTCAGAGAGCAATTGGAGAACCTATTTAGATGTCTAACCCAATCTTCATGTAATGAGCTATAGGGGACTCACCTAGTTCGAACCATACCTGCTTATAGAAATTACCAAATTAAGTACACATGGGGAGATGCTTCTAACCTTTTATTCTTATAATTTAATTTTCTAGATTAATAGTGTATATTGTGTTACTATGATACATTTTACTTTTTGTTTATTTCTCGCATTCATTTGTTATATTGTGAAGGATTTTTCTTAGTTTTTGGCATGAGATTCATATCCTATGGAAACTTGAAAATGCATTTATGCATCACTTTTTACATTTGCAAAGTTCACATTTTCATATGCTCATGCATTCATAATTTTTAAGTACTTGCAAAAGTAATTCTTTTCAGCTATTTTTTCTTTTGAATCTTGCAAATATGGTTTTGTATAATGGATTAATAGGAAAATTTAGGTTGGTGAAATAGTAACATGGAATCATGACTTGAATTCTTTGGATTCTTGCCTCTACAATAATTTGTAGGTGATATGGAATTACAAGATAGAAAATGAAGGCATTACTTGACAATACGAGTGGGAATAAGTCTAAAACAATGAAGAGAGATGGGAGCCCCGAATACAGCAAAACATTCAAGGAAGTAAAAAGAAAAAAAAAGCTATGGAGGAAAGGTCATCATAAAAGCAATGCCTTGATCAAAAGAAGTTCAAAAATGATCCTGTATCATACTAATACTTCTGCCAGAGATCTGGTGGAGTACAAATTTAAAGATAATTTGTTAACGTTTAAGATATACAGTTAGTGGACACTAGCCATCCACATAAACATTAGTGCCTTTTCAGAAGGGATAGATGCAAAAATTGTTGCATAAAAAGCATTAGCGATCCTTGATTTTAACAAGGGAAGGTCCTTGCAAAATCAAAACCATGACCAAAAAAATTATTGTTACAAATAGTCCTATCTTATACCAACACTTCTATCAAGAATCTGTGAAGTACAAGTTGAACAACAATTACTTTAAATTACTCAATTTTTATCATACCAACACTTTTACCGGGGATCCAGGGAGGTAGAAGTTGAAAGGCAATTACCTCAATGTACTCAATCCTAGGGGAGTCAATCCTATAATGCATATTCTTGTTGACCAAGGGGTAACATGAAACATATATAGGACAAGAAAATAATTCTATCACAATCATAGTGAGTCAAGAAATGAAAAAATCCATTTGAACAATGTCTTTGTCCCTATCTTTTATCATTTAGCAACTTCAATAGGTTTATCCTATACCTCGCAACCTTGTACGCAAACTTTTTTGACCTTAAGTTCTAAAAGGCAAAGAGATCTGACAAGCGGCTTAGGCAATTCTTAAAAGTAGAAAATAAAAAAGAGGAAGGTTTTTTATGCTTTACTATTTCCTAGATCGAGTTTTTCCTTTGTTCAAAATTAGAAGATCCCTGTTATTCTAATAAAGCCTGGAAACCTTTTTACCCAAAGTAGGAATCACATGATGTTGTAAATTCAATTGGATTGCGTAGATGGTTATTTACCATGCCATGCGCCTTTGGATTCATTTGCTTTACTAAGAATTTAGTAAAGAGATGGCATAGTTGAGATGATAGGAAAAAACCATGCATCTTATGGAATTTTAAGCTCGAGAACTTAGAGTTTGATATACCTACCCATGTTCCACTGGCTGATCTACAATTCAGCGCTTAGGGATGCAAAAATTTAAAGCTGGTGAAGGCTTATTAAGGACGATTGGTCTAAGGGTAATCAATCTTATGGTAGTGTGCCAATTAGTGGCAATTTCTATCTTGGCTCTATAACTCCATATATTACTTTTTTTAGAAACTACAAAATTATGAAATGAATCTTGATTTGTAAATACTATGTATACTATCATAAACCATGAATTTTGTTCATAATGACTTCTAGTATCTAGGATAATCAAAATATTTTGAAAAATTTTTCTTTTGATTGATAGCCACTATTAGGTTAAACTCTTTCAGAAAGGTCATTCACATATATGATTATCTTAGATATTCCACTATAGATCTTTCATTATTAGAGACCTTTCACACCTAAACGTTTTTTTCTATAAATTCCTTGAATGTCTTAAAAATAAGTTATGTTCCTAAAAGATTCATATATCAAAAGTTAAACATGTGTTAAAATAATGATAGTAATTCCCAAATCTCCCTCATTTCGATAATTTTTTGCCATAATTTGCATGACACTCTTTCAAATCTTTCATTCAGGAAGAATGAGAGTAAACATGAGTCAAAATCTCCTTTTTATTTAAATAAACCTTTTCAAACCAATTTTTGATACATAAGATATGAGATTTGATAATTTTTCCAAGTCCGATTTTCTTTCCTAAAGGCTCAATCAATCATTGGTGGCTATAAAACTAAAAATGTTGAGAAGCATTCCTTAAGTCTTTAGAAATTAGTGCAACGTCATGTTCTTAAGATACTTAAAATGATTTCAGAAAAAAAACAACCTTTTTTCCGAGTGAAATGGTTGCCAATTCAGACGGTTGTGTTTGAGATAAAAAATGGCCTTCTTTCACTATCCCTTCATAAGTATAGAAAATTATTCCCTTTGTAGTCCCCTTTGAGTCTAATAATTTATTTTCTTTTTTTGAACCCTAACCAAGGATCACCCTCCACATTAGGGGGCAAATGAGGTGAAGCTTTGAAATAAAAAAGAGCAAATTTTGCAAGAAGACTAAGTTAGATGTTATAAGGTAAACTTTAAAGACTGAAAAATGTTCAAGTTCAAATATTCAAAGTGAAAATGAAGAAAGTTCAAATATTCAAAGTAAAAACATTAAAAAAGTTCAAATTTCAAGTTTTTCAAAGTAATAAAAAATAAATCAAGAAAGTTTAAATTTCAAGTCCTTTCAAAATGAAGAAGAAAGTAAACAAAAGTAGGTGAAGGAATATAGATATGTTTTGCCTTAGAAGACATGTGGGGTCGAGTTCTGCTAAAGAAAAGTGATCCTTGATTTAATAACCCTTAAACACTTGATTTGAGCCTATTTATCTTTTTTTTCTAAACCTAAACCATGGTCTATGTTACATACCTAACAAAGTCTATTTCAATTAGATAAGGCTATTTGAGCTGTCAGGCTATTTTAAGGAATATATTTGTAAATTTATCTTTTTGAATGATTATTAAGTCTTTGATAATATGATGGCGCAAACTTAAAGGCCTTGGAACTTCATCTAATTTAACAAACATAGCCATTAATGAGAACCTTTTAGGCTAATTCAAAAATGATTTGAACCTATGAAAATTCAAGATATTAACAAAAAGTTGAATTAAATGCCCAAATATTGATTCTTTTCAGGATAACCTTTCAAAATTTTTATGCCCCAACCTTGATAATTTATCCTCGTTAACGGCTTTCCAAATTAACGTTTAGACTTGGTGTTTAGTAGTATTGTTTTGACACTTATTGGGCTATTATATTTGAAGATTAAAGGATGTTATAACTTGATTTGTCTGCTTTTCAAAGAATTCCTATGAAAAAAACATTTACTTAAATTAGTCTTAATAAACCTTGACCTTTTTGTATCAATTTCTTTAGGACAAGTTTTTACCAATGCCACCCTATTTGTCCTTTTAAATTCATTTCTTTATCTCATTCAAAGGGTCCCAATGGTGATCATCAATCATAAAAAAGTCTTAACATCGTCATAAAGATAGCATATCCATTATCCTTCATATTGGAAAATTGATGGCTGAAATTATTCTAAAATTTTTATCGAGTAGATTCTTTTTAGGCTAGAATAAGAAATTGATCTCATTCTATAAATCCTAGACTTTGGATAAGTTATAATATTTCTCATGATCTCAATAGAAGTTTATAAATATGCCTCGAGCAGATACTTATCCAACTATATAAAGTTGTATCGTTGAATTGATAGACATTAATAATTCCCAAATCCCTGAAATAAAGATTAAAAGAAGAATTTTATGGGACGAACATATGATAACCCTGTTCATGATTTAAAATCCAAGTATGAGAAAAAGCCTTTAACTTCATGTTTAGCCATGAGCTTTTTTTGCCAAAAGAAAAGAAATATCCACAACATCTTCTAAAGATACCTTCAAATTGAGGCTCAGACTGACTCTCTTGCCTAAAAAAAAATACAAATGTTTGCAACATTTTTTAAAAATGGCTTCAATTTCAAGAAAAACCAGCTTTCAAAACAAAAAGACATCTCAGAATAGTTTCTGCATTATGCATGCATTTGCATTCAATAATTTACAGGAAAAGTTAAACATGACACGAAAGGAGAATGATGGTTATCTTTATTCCCTTAAAATAAAAGATAAGTCCCTTATCCTTTTAAATTGACCAAGCATTAAATGTTATCCCAACCTTTTTATTTGTTGACTTGTTAATTTTGTCCTGGTCAACCCTTTTTTATTTGTTGACTTGTCAGTTTCATCTCGATCAACCCTTTTATTGACTTATCAATTTTATCTCGATCAACCCCTTTCATTTGTTAACTTATCGATATTATCCCAGTCAACCCTTACCTATGTTGACTTGTTAGTTTCATCCTAGTAAACCTTAACCATTTGTTGACTTGTTGGTTTCATCTTGGTTAACCTCTTTCAATTATTGACTTGTTAGTTTCATCCCAGCCAATCTTTTTTATTTGTTGACTTTTTGATTTCATCCCCATTAACCCTTACCTATGTTGACTTATCGATTTCATCTCGATCAACCTCTTTTCATTTGTTGACTTATCGATTTTGTCTTGGTCAATTGACTTATTGATTTTGTCCTTGTCAACCCTTTTTATTTGTTGACTTGTTGATTTTATCTTGGTCAACCCTTACCTATGTTGACTTATTAATTTTGTTCGGGTTAACCCTCTTTCATTTGTTAACTTGTAGCTTTCATCACCATCTACCCTTACCTATGTTGACTTGTCCATTTCATCCTAGTCAACTCCCTTCATTTGTTAACTTTTAGGTTTCATCCCAATCAATTTTTTATTGACTTCCATGGTTTTGTCTCCGTCAACCCCTTTTAACTTGGTTCCACCTTGGTCATTATTTAATTTCATGATTCACCTATGGTTAATTAACTGTTATTTTCGTTATTAGTTTACATTTATATTTCATAGTTTAATAACTTGAACAAAATTATTTCTGTTTGGTCTTTGCCTTGTTCCTGATTATCAACAACGGTCAAAGAGGGGTAGCTGTAGACACCTAATTTCATCTGGGTCTCTTTTCTGATAATCTTGAAATCTGAGATTGAGAACTTAATGGCCACCCTTGTTGGGAATGATCTTCGTTAGGTGAATGGAATATTTTCAAGACCTTTTTAATCATATTTAAATGGCCATAAGTTCATGCGACAGAAAAAGTCATATTTTAATCTCTAATTTCGGATATACAGGATGAATATTTAAGAAAAAATTATTTTTAATTGTTTCTTCTTAACTTTTGAAAATCTATCTTTGCGGATGATATCACAATCAAAATTTCCATTCTTAGAACTTTTTTAGAATTTTTCATAAAATTTGAGAAATTAATTGTTGTATATTTTTACTGATACCAATGTGGTATTTATGTCGATACTCACCCAAAAAATCAAAAATATTTAAGGAAAGGTGCCAAGTTGTCCATTTTTGTAATTAATTTTCAATTTTTCACAATACTATAAGTGCCATACTTGTAAAATTTTTTCAGGTAAAAATTGTTTTGAATTTCAAATTTTTATTTTTATTATTTTTATAAATTAATATTTTGATTAATATGATGGATAAATTTGAGCATATTTTTAAATTTTTTCTATTACAAGCTTTCTCTTATTTGTAAAATATTGGTAGCTTTTTTTCAAGTTTTAAACTTTAAAATTCTTTAAATATTTCAATTTAACCATCATTAAATCAATTTTTTAAAGTTTATTTTATTTTATATGTTTTACATTTTCTTCCCGTTTTCAAAATACTGAGTTTTCTACTTCGTAAAATTTTTTGAGAAGATTTTTCTAGGTTTCTAATTTTTAAAATTTGACAAATATTATTGTTTGATTCATATTAAATCAGTTTTGGAAAATTTTTTTGTTTTATGAGTTTTGCATTTTCTTTTAAAATTTCACTTGTTTCAAAAATACATAGTTTTCCAGTCCGTAAATTTTTTCGGGGGGAGACTTTTTTGAGTTTATAATTTTTAAAATTTTTTAAATATCTTCATTAAATTCATATGAAATCAGTTTTCAAATTTTATTTTACTTTATAAGTTTTACATTTTCTCGCATAATTTCTCCTATTCCCAAATATAAAGATTTTTGGACCGTAAATTTTTTGGGAGGATTTTTTATGGTTTATAATTTCTAAAATTCTTCAAATATTATTGTTTAATTCATATTAAATAAGTTTTGAAAAATTCAATTTCTTTTATGGGTTTTAGAATTTTTTCTAGTACCAAGACAAGGAGTTTTATACTCTATAAATTCTTGAAATATTAGTACCAAGACAAGGAGTTTTATACTCTATAAATTCTTGAAATATTGTTGTTTAATTAACATTAAATCAGTTTTTTAAAATTCAATTTATTTTATGAATTTTGTATTTTTTACATATAGCAATTTTGTCCGATAAGGGTTTTCTCATAAAATTTTACAGGTTTGCTATTTTTAATATTTTTATTGTACATAAAAATTGTTTTTATTTTTAGATCAAATTAAATTAATCATATGAAATTTTGTTTCAAATACATAATTTTTAATTTTTATAATTTAATCCTTTTAACTAATTTTTGCGGTAGAATTTTATAGATTATATAAATATCTTCTAAAAATCTCTAGGAATGCTGATGCCGTGCAAGATGCAATTCGTTAAATGACAAAATTAATTAATTAAAATAAAATCATTTACTTAATAAAAATCAAATAAAAGAATAATAAATATTAAATAAAAGAAATAAAAGAATTGGTAGAAATTAGTGGAAACTCCACCTTACCGTGCTTCATCCATTATAAATAAGTAATGGTTTTTCTTCATTTTAAGTCTCTTGGCTCTAGCAATTTCCATGGAAAAATAAAAAGAAAGGAAAAACACTAAAAAATACCTAGATTTTCAAGCATTTTCAAGGTAAAATTCTTGTAAATTTCTTAATTTTTGTTTATTTCTTGTTTGATTCCTCTTTTTAATGAGCTAAATGGATAGTTGTGCTCACAATTTTTTT
>JBBYHM010355755.1:1308-17078 GCA_038381775.1 Adansonia rubrostipa | reverse complement strand
GAAGTACATAGGCTGTGTTAGATATAGGCTTTGATCAAACCTAGCATAATTCTTGCCTACTGCATTCATTTCTCTCTCCTTACCTTTATTTGCTATCCCTTTAACTTATCCAGATGCTTCTCCAATAGATATTCTGCCACTCTTGATGGCATTCTCAATCATTTCACCTGATATAACCATATCAGGCACTTCTTACTAGCCTTTCGTAGTAAGGGTAAGGTGCCAACAAACATAACTGTCATTTCTTTTTTAGTTAAAGAAGGGTGAACTTGAGTTGCCTCCTTCCTCTACCTTTAAGCATACTGTCTAAAATTCTCTAAGGATTTCTTCTTCATGTTCATGAGAGAAAGACGACCTAGGACCCAATCAGACATATGTTTATACTGTTTAAGGAATGCGTAAGCCTAGTCTGCCCATGTCTGAATTCTTGCATCATCAACCCCTAGATACTGTTGGAGGGCTGCCCTAGTCAGGTTATCCTAGAAGCAATGAATTAGTAGCTTCTAGTTCTTTTCATGTTCCGCCATTTTATGACAGTACATACGAAGATGGGCAGTAAGGTTAGTAGTCCTATTATATTTTTCAAAGTCGGGTACTTTAAATTAGGTGGGATGATGCGGCTCAAAACTAGGCCTATTTGCATCTATGACTCCAAATTTGTTACTTTTTTCCATAGCTCAAAGATGCTTCTCTAATGAGTGATACTTGTCTAAGTCCTTATCATTTTCTGAAGGCCTCTTTGTTTTCTCTTACTCTATGTGCTCATCGAGGTTCGGGACTATAGGCCTTGATGGTGAAGAGCCCGTGCCTTGAAATGAATTAAATAGGATACTGTTGCAAGATTGATATAAATAAATGGCTGGGATAGTGGGATGTTCATTGCCGGAGGGTGTTGCCCATGTAATGCCCCTTATTGAGCATTGGTAGCCTTAGTACCACTATTTACATTACTTTCAAGGTACGCAGTTCTTTTCCCATCTTGACCATGCTCGTTTGCCCTTTTTCCTTCAATGCATTGGATAGCAATTTGGTTAGCTTAGCGATCTGTGCTTGAAGTTCCTCATTCTTACAGAGTGTTTGCTCTTATAACTCTCTATACATGAGTTCAAGTCTTTTGATAGGGGCCTGATGATCATTTTTCATCACTTTTCGACAATTACGAGTGTTGTACCGATGGCGAACTATAGATTCTATTTTTCATATCACCTTCGCTTTAAATTATTTTTGGATTAAGCCTTTATGGTATGCATATGTTTGATGCAATAAAGATGAATGAATAAAAACCATGAAAGGATCAAGTTAGTTATACAAATGCAAAAAAGGACAATTAGATAAAGGGACAGCTCCACCAATAGCATCCTTTATTAAAGCAACAAAATGTCTTGATTACATATGATTACATTCGAAAATGTCTGACATAATTACATTGCTTGCTTACATGGTCTAAAAAATACAACAATTCTTGCTCCTGCGCTCTGATAGGCAAGATATCATGTGTCAGGGATTAAGCTACATCCATCATGTTCTTGGCCTCTAACTAAGCTACCTGGATCTGTTCTGTAAGGCGACAGGGATAGTCTTGATGATTTTGGCATGCGTGATCAACCACTTGAAGCCATTCTTGCTTTCATTGTTCGGAGGCTCTCGCTAGTGTATTGACCTGGTCTTGGTGAGCTTGAAGAGAATGCTTTAAGTCTTGGATTTTAAGTGTCAGAACTCCACTTTTGGCCTAGTTTACTCTTAAATCCCGAACTTGAGCCTCTAACCGTTCATTCCTCCTTTGATAAGTTAATGTAAGAGCCTGGGTTCTAGCAAGCTTTACTTTATTGACCCTAGTAACTTCTTTCCATTGGTGTAGTTCCTTCTCGAGGGTAGCAATTTTTGTCCTCCACTCGATCGGTGACTTTCTTAGTCTTTGGTACTTGTTTTCTTTGTTAAGGGCCATATAGTCTCTTTTCAAGTTCTCAAGATCCTCTTTGAGGTGTTTTTTCTCCTTGACAGCCTTGCTTATCTCGCCATCCCTGAGGTAGAGGTCTATTTTCAATTAACAATTTTCCTCCTTTAATCGAGTGATCTACTTGGCAAAGGTTGCCTTTTCTTGCTTGAACTCTAGCTTGAGTAATTTTAATTTTAGAGGGAAATTTGTCAAATGAAATTTGTGATGCCCCAATACTAGACAGGGGCATGATGTCATTAACATGACGGATCCTCCATTCATCATATCTTGGGGTCATACTACTCCCTCTCCAATATCTCTCCATGCAGCAGGTTTATTTCCATGCTTGAAAAGCTAGCTGAACTCTCGACTTGTAGTCTGGCTCACCATAATGGAAATCCTATAACTCTAAGTCTTGAATAAAGGGGATATTGATGGCACTGGAATTGTCGAAGAACTAAAAGAGGGGCATAGCTAGTACTTCCCCATAATCCCTTAAGTGGTACACAGCTATAATCTCCATATCAGTATATGACCATTTATGGGAAAAACCAAGAGACTTTCCATGTTACCTCCTCCCCCTTGAGGTTTTGAAATTTTTGGATCTATTACTCTTCAGATTTATCTTGAGGCTAATCCTTCTTAAGTACCTTAGAGATAAGGCTAAAGCTAGGTAAAAAGCAACACGATGTCCTACTCTCTTCAAGGCCAAAGTGGTTGATGAGCTAAATGTGAAGAAGCAATGCACATTCGATGAATCAGCCCATTCCCATTTTTTGACAAAAATTAAGAGCTTGAATAGTTTTGGCAAGGATGACTGATGTGGGATTAATGTTGCAGCATAAATGAGAAAAGATATCTGCTACTATAGCTTCAATATAGCCTAATGTCTTTGGGAGTATGGCCATAGATATCTTGGATTTTTTGAATGTCAACGATACTCGCCATTGCTTCTCTTAAACTAGCCCATGAGATGCATTCATTGTTCCCCTTTGTTTTGATATAATTCTTAATCCAAGACTTCATCACCCTAAGGATTTGAGCCAATCTTTTCTTGAAGGTTGAAGGATTCAACACTTTGCAGTATATCCTACCGACCTTTTCCTTTTCAGTGTTCAGTAACGTGGTGTATTCATCAACTATGGGGATGAAGTCTTCATGATTGAAAGAGAAGCACCAGTATGCTGTATTCCAAAATTGAGAGGCCACTTGCAACAAATCGACATCCAAATGAACTTGAAGCAGAAAAGTGATATCTCCATATCTTTTAGTGAATGATTTTTTCAATACTATCCCAATTAGTCCATATGAGCCTCAGATGTTACTAATTGCTTTGACGGTATCCTATCTTGATCCTTTCATGCACTACTGAGGCATGCCCTAGTTTAAGGATGTCTTCATCTTCATGTTGTCGACGTTCTGACCATGCTCAAACTTCTTTAAAAGGTTTTAGCTCTGAAGTGGCCTGTTGCTCCATGATAGATGCCCCTTGGTGAACACTGACCCATTATAGCCAGTTATCTTATAATAATAGTAATTATGATGAATGATGCATGGTGAAAAGGAAAACCAAAAAGAGAATAAGTCAGTAACCAATACAAAATAATGGGCAAAAGGTAAAAAATAGAAGGAATTACATAAATTTACCCCCAGAATAGGTGGTCCGATGCCAAAGGGCATTGAACAGGCAGCATACCAGTATACTTGTATTAAAATTGTCTCTTCATGAAGTAACATGATACCTTGCAAAGATTAAGACTGACCATCTAAATAGTGATGCTAAGCCATTGTTCAGATAGCATGATGGCCTATCTTGGTCAGATGCGACTATTTCAAGATGACATTACGAGTAATGGCATTCACTTGCCCTTACCCACTTATTAAAAGAGGATTTACCATCGAACATAATGGCATATCCTATGAAAATAAAAAGGTAAATGTGGGTGTCAACATCCACCCATCATTGCCTGTGTAACCAATGGTATGTAGGAGTAAGGATAAGAAATGTTTTCTTGAGTGACTCTATTCTTTGGGTTATTCTATCAACATTCAGGTATGGTTTGACATGGTTTGGCTCGTAGGGCTCACTATATGAGTTTAAGTAGACACCTAAATAGGTATCCGAATCGCTTCTTTGTCCAATAAGGACAACTAAGGACCCTGATCCTAGGCCCATTGCAGGTTTGGCGAAACGGGTTTAACCTGATCGATGTGTTTCCCTATGCAAATACGGAAGGTTACTCACGAGAGACATAGGTAATTTACATCTCGGAAGGTTTTGCCATGCCTATGTGGAGGGTTACTTATGAAGGCAGATGGTTCACTTCCTCTTAATAAGTAGGATCCTAGCCTCACCATGGTGTTTGGTAGGAATATAATGCAAAATGAAAGTGCACAGTGTCTGTCGGGAAAACTATCAAACCTTTTTTATTTTACTTTATATTACCATACTTATTCAAATCAACTTTCATTCAAAAAGAAGGCAATCCCTAAAAACAAGAATCACAAAATAAAGGCATAAAAAGTAAAAGATTAGAAGGCAAAAAAAAGAGAAAAAATTATATCTAAATAATTATGGAAATAAAAAAACCAAGGACCAAGCAAGAAATAGCTAGCTATAGGCGTAACTTTCTAAGTTCATCCCTAGTGGAATCGCCAAGCTATCGACATTCCAAGTTCCTAGCCTTTACGAACTTTGGATTATCCGAAGGGCCAAAGCGCGCTCGACTTAAAAAATATTTTGATATTTGACATGAAGGAGTAAAAGACCATCGGACGAATCGCTTATCCGATGAGTCTTGGATGGCCACCATGAAGTGGCCATAAACTTGGAGTTGCCACCGATTATTTTAAATTAGGCATGATCGATGCCTATTGAAAATAATACTAGAGATTCGTTATTTTGGGTTCGGGTGTTGGTTACATGTGGGGAAGGATTAGCACCCCCATGATGCTTGAAAATCGATACCATCTAACTATATCTTACTTAAATCTTGATTTCCTTGGTTCCATTTTTATTATTATTTAAATATAATTCCCTCTAATGTATGAAATTTTGTAAAGATACAAGTCTGGGTTTTAATGAAAACTTTATTAGTTATGCACCTTGGAGAGGTGAGAAACATAGGGGTTCTTAATGAAAATGATCTCCAGATGGGTTTAAAAAATAAAATATTTCATGTCAGGCACTGGAGAGATACTGACACGAGATATCATTTTGTGATTTTGAAAATGATTTTTAAAGCATGAATGCTTGAGGGCCCTATAAGAGGAAACATATTAGTAAGATAGGAAAGAAAACAATAAATAAATCAACACAAAAATAAACACACAAAATACATAAACAAGAGGGATGATCGAGATGTATCTTATAGTTGTCTTCGATTATTGATGAATAATTGAAACGACAACATTGAGACTTAGTTAGATTCGGTGGAAATTTGAAGAGAAAAAGTTTTCAATAACTTGAAAAGGAGAAAAGCTTGGATTTTGGAAGAAGTATGAAGAACAGGGTTGGAGTATCCCTTCAGAAGAGTGGGGTTAGAGTATCCCTAAAAAATGAAAGTTTGATATTGGATTTCAGGTAAAAGCGAGGTTGGAGTATCCTCTCAGAATAATGGGGTTGGAGTATCCACGAAAATGAAAATTTGATGTCATTTTGAGGTAAAAGCGGGGTTAGAGTATCCCTTTAGAGTAATAGGGTTAAAGTATCCCTGAAAATGAAAATTCGATATCATTCTGAGGTAAAAGCAGTGTTGGAATATCCCTTCAGAGTAATAGGGTTAGAGTATCCCTAAAAATGAAAAATTTAAGATTCAAGAGGAATGGGTCATTTTTTGGATAGGGGGATCTTTGAAAATCGAGAGCCAAAGGTTTGGCTTAAATGTTCCTTTTTTGTTTAGCCTTAGTTCGAGACTAAAGGGCTTGGGTCATGGGAATAAGCCAAGTAGATCATGAGGCGTTCGAACGCCTCAATAAAATCATTTCAGAAATTAGGTTAGAAACAGAGGACAATGTTGCATTATTTCTTTTTTTGAACTTATTTCGAGCTTATCTGGGGGTCTTGAGCGGTAAACGAGTTACCATTAGAAAAGTAACTCGATAAGGATTAATGTAAAAAAAATTCCAAAAGTCCTAGAAAATCACTTTCTAGGTTTTTGAATTTCAACCTATCTCGACACTGGGAGCATGTATAGGGTAAAGGTCTGATGGACTTTAAAAAATCATTTTGGATTTATCTAGAATTATTAAAATTTGAATAATACCTTTTTGAAAAGGGAATTTCATGAACTCTATGGGAAAAATATTCAAGGGATTCAAAAAGGTTGTTTGTTAGGTCGAAACAGCCCGAAGAGTAGACTGCTTGTTGGATCCAGGGGTTCCAGATAGCGAAGGTTTGAAACATTATAACTATTTCATTCGAGATGATCTGAAGGTAAATGAGATATCATTGGAAAGGTAATTCAAAAACCTTCGGGAAAAATACCAATACATCCTGGATAAATCATTTTTTATTTTTAAATAAATTTTCACAACTAGACCGCTGTGCTGCTAGAACAAAATAAGGGAGGTGTTCGGTATATTTTTCATTGGGTTAAGCTCGGGCCATGGATGTTCGAACATCCATAACCGAGATACGGGGTTGACATAGGCGTCATGAGTTCATTCCACAATCCCAGAGTAGTTTGGGATGATGGAACAACCTGTTGACCATGCCATCATGACGGTGTTTGGCTAAGGACCAAGGATTCACATTTTTCAACTAAAAGACTTAATATCATTTTTTTGAAAATCAGTATTCTTATACTTATTCTTCCATGAATCCAGAACTGAATACTTGCTTTGCCCCCTAGGTTGGAAAACCAACTTCATTAAGATCTTAAGCCCATGTTATTCTTTATGTATAGGAGATAACATGTGCTTAACTTAGGGATATTTTTTTGAAATCGAGTTTTCTAGCATTTAAACAAACATATCAACACAAGCAAAGTGCCATAAACATAATATAGAACATGGAGAACATACAGGCACAAGCAAAGATGACATTTTTCATAGAAAATATAAAAAAAATGTATGTAAATGATAGATAGATTTATGAACATACTTAGGATAAACATGTTTAAGAAAGACTTTGCTAAAAAAGGGCATTTTTATTTCATGCAACCTATCAAGCTGCTAGGAAATGTATGGGCATACCTATGACATGTTAAAATGCATTATTTAAACATGAGATAAAGATGTAAACATGGAAGGAACATGGCAAGGTTTCATGGATAGAGGCTGTTATGGTGATGAACATGCAAATGAGCATGCTTAGTTGACAATAGCATGTAGGCACCAAGAAGAACATCAAGATCCTAAACTACCACAACCAAAGCCACAAAAAATGCATGGGAGTCCTAAGATAGCCATAAAAGCATAAAAAGGGTTCACTAAGTTGATGTTAATGACAAAACAGAAACTACAAAGATCAATATAGAGGGGATATACTAAAAAAAACTTAAACTTCCCTTCGTTTCAAAGTAGTGACTATAAGCTTAATTTCTTCCTTCTCCTTGCTATTATTTAGCAAGTAAAGGATGAAAAAAGGTAGCTTGTTGGTGGTATGGTTGATGGTGAGGCTTTTTAGAGATCAAAATGTATGGAAAGTTGGGTGCTTGAAGGTTTTCCAATGGTGGTTTGGGGTAGCTATAGGAATAGAGTATGGAAGTTAATGAAACAGTGTTTGTGGAAGTGTTTTTTTGGGGGCTGAGAATGGTTGGAGAATTTTTAGTAATGGCTTTGGGATTTTTTTAGGAGATTTTTTCTCTAGCCAAAAGTCCTCTTGTTGAGCTAGCCATGTCTCTATTTATCTTCTTGCTCAACCAATAACTTTAGGAGACAAACAAAGGGCATTATTGGGTTTTCTTCTCTGCACAAGGAGACATCCAGGTAACATGCTCAGTCTATCCCCCGTTGCTATTGGTTCTACCATGCTGAGAAAGAAATCAAAAAGGCTACATCAGCCTCCTAACTGCTGATATGCTTATCACCCTCTTACCATCATAGCTCTTGTGAAAGTGACCTCTGGCACTGGTTGCTTGGGCCCTAAACTTGTTTAAATCCGATCATTAGCCCAAAGCCAAGGTTTATAATGCTTTATGACAGTTTGTTGCTGCTAAAAACATGTTTGAATCAGATTTTTTTAAGGCTGAAAAATGGCTCGAACTAGGCAAAAATGTCCTGGTGTATCGATATAGAACATGTTGTATCAATACACAAGGTACATTTTACTCCTGAGTATCGATACTATGAGTTGTGTATCAATACTAAGAGTAAAAAATGTTTCCAGTTTCGAGACTTAAAGGCCAGTATCGATACTCCATGGATTTGTATCAATACTCATGTTTGTGTATCGATGCATTTTGCCAAAAATCACAACTTTAGCTACTGGAAAAGTCTGTATCGATACCATACCTTAGGTATTGTTACCAAACCATATTGTCTCGATACTACACATGAAAATTCAAAATTTTGGTAACATGAAAGCCTTATGACAATGTTTAAGCACCCGTATGACCCACATATACCTGAGGTTCCTTGAGCTGTCTTATCTTGGTCACAAAAAGAGGAAACTTGGCTCATGTACTCAGCTGAATGACTTTAATGACACCCTAGAAATGACCTTTGATGTCTCATTTTTGCATTTTTCTTTAAAGTGGACCATAGGAATTTTAGACCTTCCCAAAAAACTTTTTCACCGAGGATGTGTATTCCCTAGCTTTATTATTTTTTTATTTTGTCATCTTTTACCTAACTCTTACGATACCAAACACTAGTCTAGACAAAATAAGGTGTCTATAGTAATGAAGTAGGAATATCCATTTCTAGCCATTGTCTTTATTGGTCCACAGATATCTATATGTATAAGGCTTAACAAACACCAACCCTTTCACCTTTACCAATGAAAGGAGTTTTGGTCATCTTGCAAAGGAAACAACATTCAGATGTCCTATATGATTCATAATTAAATGGGTTGAGATAGCCTTGTTTATGTATCTTGGCTATTCAAGTTTCATTGACATGCCCAAGCTAATGCCAGATATCAACCTTTGTTAGATTATTTTTCTTTAATATTAAGTAAAGGGATTTTTGGTTCTAGAACAAATAGGCCTTTCTATAATATACCTGATCTATAGACTATCATTTAGTTAAGATTCCCTAAATTTTCCCTAGCCTTTCCCGAGGTTCTAATGAAAACACCCTTAAATGCTAATCCATTATATCCTTATAAATGAATCAGTACAGTTAAATATTCATTAAACTCTATGGTTCCTTTTAATGACAACATCAACCATGCTTATGAACTCCCATATCACATGTTATTTATGGTATTCAACACAATTAACAAAGGCACATAAATCTCTTTTTGGTTTGTTTGTGATCATCATCTCATTAATGGCCAATTAATTAAAAGCATTAAGAACAGTGAATAATACTTAATTAAGGAAAATAATTCACCAATTTAATTAAAAAGATAATTCAAAGCATCATAGTTAGGCTACATCATAGCCTTAAAAAAAATCTAGTTCATGCTAAAAGTAAAGAAAATCCTAACAATTGACTTGAACATAATTATAAAAAAAAGCATAAAAAAATTTTGATTAATTTTTGATGTTTTAGCCGTCATATACTTTTCAGATACAATAGTTTTCCCCTTTTCTTTCAGACCTAAAATAGTGTATTTATATTTGAGTATTGAGGGGCCTAACATGAAAAATTAGTATAAAATCCCATGTAGTTGCAGTGCTTATGCACTAAGATTGGGGTCCTAAACACTCACCTTATAGGAGTTTACTTCTTCATGTGATGCTGGCCAGCCTTTAGGCTCTAAAATTGGCTGCAAGGCTCTGCTTCTCTGGAAATTTTTTTCTAAATCATCTTTCAATGCCTAAGGACCATATTCTTGACTTATAACATCCTAAAAAGTCTTAAATCTTTTAACTTGATCAAAATTCATTCGAACTACAAAAAAAAAAACCCAAAACATATGTAAAAGTACTAGAATTTCTTGAAAATCAACCAAATGTTAAGTAAAATAATAACTAATTCATGGGTATAAAACCCACTCATCAAATACCCCCAAACTGAACAGTTTACTAGTCCTCGAGTAATGAAAAGAAAAAGAAAACAAAATCTAGAGATAAGTAAGCAAGGATTTGATGAAATTATCCAACATGTCTCAGATATATAACATAGTTTCTACCTAAAAAAAAGCTCTAGACATCATGAATTTCAACCCAAATGCCAATTTTCCTTGTTACCCTTGATTCCTCGAGTGTGTATTATCGGCAACATGCCTCCTTTTATAAAAAAATGCAGTAACGACTTAAAAAGTATTCTAGATGAAAAAGTGGTATTTAATAAGATTAAAAGACTTAAGCGACAAAGGTTTGGTGATTTTTGAATGACATTTTTGACAAAATCAATGATTTTTGGTTAAAAAAATGTATGGATAAAATAAGAATGGTAAGATTTAAAAATATGCCCCTGCCTTGATCTGAACCTAAAAGGGTTGACACGTAATTTTGACTTGACAAGATTGATCAAACTCATTTACTGGAATTTGAATGCCATGAAGTGAGAATTTTGAAAAATCAATTAATTTTGATAAATGTTGAACAAGGGACAACAGTGTGCTACCTTTATTTCTAATTTTATTTTGGATCGGTTTAAAGGTTTTAGGGGTCTAATAAGGTAACATTAGAAATATGACTCGATAAGGGTTAATCTAAAGATGTTCCAAAAATCCTAAAAAATGGCTTTCTAGTGGGAATAATTTTTAAAGTTGGCTCTAATTCGATACTGATAGCATGTGTAGGGGAAAAGGTGTAGCGAACTTTGAAAAATCATACCTAACTCATTTGAATCATTAAATCACAAACAATACCTTTTTGGAAAGAAAATTTCATAAACTTTTTAAGAAAAATATTTTAAAAATCCTAAAAAAATCTAGTGTGTTCAAATGGCTTGGATAGAATGTAAAATCACTGATTCCAAGGCTCCAGACAGTAAAGGTTTGGAAGATCATAACTTTCTTACTTAGAATGATCTGAAGGAAAATGAGAGACCATTGGAAAGGTGATTGATCCCCCTTAAAGGACAAAATATTAGAAAATTTTAGAAAAAATGGTCTTGGGTTTGAAAAGGATTTTTTAATTTTATGATACAGCATTTCCAGTGCTGAATAGAGGAAATTTTTTTTTTGAGTTTCCTAGATCTAGACTTGGGTTATAGATATCCAAATGTCTATGATTGAAGCGGTAGTGATAGTGGCTTTCTAAGCTTATATGCACAATCCTGGAGTAGTTTATGATGATCAAATATCTCATTAATCATGTCATAAGCAAAAGACATAAGAGCAAAGCATAAGCAATTTGAGAAAAAATTAAAAGGGAGATTTCTGTTTTGAAAATCAAAAGATCCAACCACATTTATCCTTGAATTGAAATATGAAAAGTTTGATTTTTCCCTAAGATTGGAAGACTAATTGATAGAAAACATTAGGTCCATATTAATTACCATTTATTGACGTTAATATGGACCTAACCTATGGAGGTTTAGAAAAAATTAGTTTTATGAAATAAGAACAAGACATCAAATGAGTACCTCTAATCATGTAAAACATTCAAACATAGTATCAAATGACAAAAACATACTAGAACATTAAGAAGACATCTTTTTATTAGGGAAACATATTAAAAATGTGAAAAAAATATGGATGATGCACGAACATGCTAGAATATGCTTATTAATACATAAAACATGTTATGAGCATAGAAGAAAGTGTTTTCTTAACATGAGCACAAGCTAGAAAATTTATGACATCATAAACACTTGATTTTTAGTAAAAAAGAATGCTTAGATATAGCAAAATATGTTTATAGAAGCATATAAAATGATATGAGCATACAAGAAAATGTTTTAATGACATAAATATATGCTAGAAATTTCATGACAACATAAAGACATAATATTTATGCATGAATGCATGATAAATCATAAACCCATGAATAAGACTTCAGAAAAAGCATGGAACCTATAATTAGTGAAGGTTGCATGAAAGAGGTCACTAGCATGATTTAAAAAGATGAGTTAAGAAAATATACCAATAGAAGTTCTAGTAGCTTTCCTCCCAAAAGATAAGCTTTTTCCTAGCAAAGATGTTATCTTTCTTGCTTTTATTTACTTGCTATGAGTTAGCAAAAAGAAAAAAAAGCAAAAATGGCTTAAATGGTGTTTTAGAGTTATTTTTTAGGGGTGGTGTGGAAAGCTATGAGATGCGAATGTTTTGATGCTAATAGTGGTTGGTAAGAATGTTGAGAGAGTGTGAAAGCTAAATGTTTATGAGTGTGTTCAGCTAAGCCAAAGTTGGGCTACATAGCCATGTGAATAATGAAGACAAAATCTGAGTAAGAGCATTTTGGGGCCTTGTGCACATACCTCATATGAGGACTTGGTAGCACGCTTAGCTATCACTTAATTCCATTGGTTTGCTTACAGTGGATCAAGGTCGTTTTATGCAGTTAAGCCATGAAAAAAATCAATATTACCTTTTAATAGTTGAATTAAGTCATGAAAGGTCTATGCCATAGCTATTTAGGCCTAAAAAATTCAATTAAACCCAATTACAAGTCAATGCTATGGCTTGGTATAACTTTGGATGATTTTTGGTGCCAAACACGTGGCAAAATTAAAATTTTGAACTAAAGGTGCAAGAGCTAAAAAATGCCATAAACTAGGCAAGTTTGCCTAAATGTATCGATACATTTGATGAAAAATCTAGAATATTTTGGTACAATAAAGATTGTATCGATATATTTTGTCCAAAAATCAAATTTTAGTGACTGCTAAGCCTTGTATCGATACATTTAACCAATGTATCAATATATTAAGGAAATGTATCTAAATAAGCCCCATTTATATCGATGCAATTCATGGAATTTTTAAATTTGATGATGTGGAGGCTTTTTATCGATACATAAAGGCTATGCATCGATATATACATGCAAAATATGAACTTTATGCACCTTTGGCTCTTTGAACACCTTACCTTAGCTATGAATGATGAGGGATTTATCCATGCTTGCCTGAATGACATTGATAATGTCTCCAATGATGACCTTTGATGCCTTAGATATAGGCTCGGATAAATAGAGTGTCTATAGCTGCCCTTTTTTGGTTGTTGCTGAGTATCATGAATAAAGTAAAAACCAATAGACACCATTTTGTTCGGGGTGTGCTTCATGCTGTCTTATAAGTGTATGATAAAAAGACCAAAATTAATATGATGCCAGGATAAAAGCAATATTTTGACGATGATTCTAATCTTTGCAGGAAGAAAAGTTTAAGGTTTTTTGATGAAAGTGTTAGTGTAAGCCCTACGAGGCAATTATTATGGCTTATAAAGCATAAGCATTTAGTGATTTCATGCAATTAAACATTATATTTAATTAAAGTTATAAGGGTATTTCTTCATCCATAAGGATTAATTGTATAATTGTAATAATTATTTATGTAGATAAAGCCTATGAAACATATTAGCCTCACAAGGGAATTATAAAGAGTTACAATTATGAGATCCCTATGTATCAAAGTTGAGTTTCTAAAAATATTTTTTGTGATCGTATTATCAAGACAGGGCATTAAAAATGCACAAAGATTGGCATATGTAAGCATCCCTGCATATATGCATGTAATTGATCTTATAAGTTGAAGTGTAAAGATACTTGGGGACATCATATATGTGTTTATTATGCTAAAAATTCACTAAACATGACCTGCTATGACAGTTTTCGCAATGTGCCCTGGGGTGGATCCTCGTGGATCTATTGGTGCGTTCAACTTAAAACATTTTTCTAACTTGGAATGTCTTCTTGATTGAGCCTTTTTTTTCCCGACGTGATGAGAATGAAGAAGTACAAATTCTTGACTTATGACACAGTAAGGGGAACCATAAGACAATCACTCATCTTATTGGTCTCGGATGACCATCATAAAATGGCTAATGCTTGGAGTCACCATCGATCATTTCAGGCTAGGCATGATCGAATGCCTATTAAAACCTATGTTTTAAGTTACCAAACTCAAAACATTGATCCTGTGGTCTATGTAATGCGAAGATTCGCCATTTGGGTTCATGAGTTGGTTACGCACAATGGGGTATGCACCTCTTCGCGACGCTTGAAATTGGTACCTTAGTAGCTATGTCTTATCTCTATTTTGATTCTTTCAATCTTACCTCATCACTATTTTGATATAACCCTCTTTTGATGCATGAATCTCATCGAAATACAAATCCAGGTTTTGATGAAAAAGATTTAATCTCATATACGCCCCGAAGAGATGGGGAATATAGAAATTTTTAATATAATGACCTCTGGATTTTACTTTGAAAATGGAATGTTCCACTTTGGGCACTTAAAGATACCCATGCGGAACATTACCTTTAATTTTATTTGAAATGATTTGAAAACATGAATGCAAATAATAATCACAAAGAAATCATGTTAGTAAGGCAACAAATGAAGTAACATGACGTGGATCATTCAATGCAACGATAAAGAAGAGGAATGGAATATTGGAATTTATCTTGCAATCGGCATCAATTGTCTAGGAATAACCGAATTAACAATTTTCGAGATGCATCTGGGTTTCTTGATTAAATGAGATTTGTTTGACATATTCATGGAAATCCAAAAAGGAGAAAAAAGATTAATTGTAGTTGAAAGATAGGGTTGGAGTATCCCCATGGATGACGAATAATTTTGACAAAGGAGGATTTATTAATCTTGACAATTTTGAAAAGTGCGGTTAGAGCATCTCCTCAGAAGGTCGGGGTTAGAGTATCCCTAAAAATGACATGTTTGACACTCTTTAGTGAAGTCGAGTTAAAAAACTTAAGTTGACAAAACTTTGTGATTTTGAAAATACATGAGTGTTTTGACAACTTTTGGCAAAAGAAATTATTGTGAATGAGGATGATAAATATGAAAAATATGTTTATGCCTTGGTACAAGCCTATAGGAGGTCAAAGCATGTTCTCGAGCCTAATCAGGTTGATACGGAGACATTTGAATGTCTCGAGACGAAACTCGGGAAAGCAACTCAATTTTGACCATAATCCAAAACAGGGGTCACCATCGCGCTATCCCCTTTTCTGAATTTATTCTAAATTGGTTTGAAGGCTTTAGAGGGTAAATAAGATACCGTTAGAAAGTTAATTTGATGAGGGTCAATCTAGAAATATTCCCAATATCCTAAAAAGTCACTTTCTGGCGGAATAAATTTTCAAGTTTGGATTAATTTCACTGCTGGTATAGCACACGAGAGACAAAGTGTGTCAAACTTTGAAAAATCATTCCAAACTTATTTGGTATTGAAAAATTGCAAATAATACCTTTTCAGAAAGGGAATTTCATGAACTTTTTAGTAAAAATGCTTGAAAATTTTGGAAAAATCATTTATTGGGTTTAGACTGCCCAACCAAAATACATGTTTAGATTCTAGAGGTTCTAGATAGTTTAGATTTGAAAAATCATAACTCTTTTATCTGGGGGTGAATAATACATCGTTTTAAAGATAATTCAACACACTTTGGGAGAAAAATATCAAAAAATTCACAAAAAATTGTTTAAGATTTTAAAGTAATTTTTCAATTTGTAACAGTGCTGCTGCCAGCAGGGGACAAGTAAAGCAGAGGATATTTCTTTTTTTCTTTATGTTTACGAGTCTAAACTTGAGTCATCGACATTTGAACATCCATGACTGAAGGGAAAGAGTGGCATGAGCATAC
>JBBYHM010355725.1:0-22303 GCA_038381775.1 Adansonia rubrostipa | reverse complement strand
TGGATCCTAAATCCTTTTCTAGATCTTCTTATTTTATTAACCCAACATTCTAATGTGGAATTGCAAATGGAATATATCTATATTGATGTACACACACTAGAAATTTGCAAAATTTCATTAAAAAATAATATATTTTTAAAAAAGAAAATAAGTTAGATAGTTTTTAAAAATTCAAATGATTTTAGGTACAAATATAAAATATATTTCACTATCAATTCTGAAGAAAAAAGAAGGTTTAGAACCAAATTTAGTTACAAAATATAAAATATTTTTTTGATAGTTGCCTAAAAGAATGTTGTATTAATTATTTTTATTTCACAATAATAGAAAAGGATTAAATTTGATTGAGTAAAAGTACTTTTTACTTACTTTTTTGTTATTTCTTAATTGCTTTGTATATATTTTAGAATGTATTTATAAATTAATATTTTATAAACAACAAACATTCATGTATTAAATTGCAATGAAAACTAATATAAAAATAAAAAAGAATAATATTGCATGAGACTATAAATTCCCTACAATATTCTTGCGAAACTAATTAAGGTTCTTGGTAATTGTCATAGTTGGATTCTCCTAAAAGCACATTGCATATTTGGTAAAATATGTATTTGGCATATTTTAGAACTACCAATATCGTTTTCACACTTCATAGTATAGGCTAAGTTCATGGTTAGCACATCAAAAGGCTCCAATAATTAAAAAAAAGAAAAAAAATTATGTTTTAGTTAAGGGTATAAAGTTCGAATTTGATAAGACTTGATAAGGAGTGATCACGTTGTTGAAATTTAAGGTAGAGTTAGTGTTGTCAACTTTGGATACGATTTGATTATATGACAAAAGAATAATAATTAAAATATAATATAATATAAAAAAATAACACGAATATGATAAGAATATATGAATGTATCCAAATTTATATAATATGGTTTATTAATGTATTAAAATTTATATATATAATAATTATCTTATACACCAGCCGTGGAAAGCAAAAATTTCACGAATAGGGTTTGTAAGATGACATGTGTCTCTTTTATTTATTATTTATTTTTTTAAATATACTTTATTAGACATATATCACCGATGAACCTTGCTTGTGGAGTTTTTTCTTTTAACCAATGATGTATAGGAAGATGATTGTGCACGTTGAAATATATGAATATGATATGAATAAATAAATTATCGGAGTCTAGCAGAGACCATATGAGCTTAGATCTTGACATGTAAGAAAAAAAGGATGCTATGCATGGCAAGAAGAATTATTCTAATACATTTTGAAAAAAAATTGAATATGTGATTGACTAAGTTTAAATCATAAATTAAGTGATATCAATTCAATTAAAGAACATAAAAAAATAGTAATGGTATTAATGATAAATTCGAAATTAAGGGTATATATATATTATATTTTTTAAAATAAAATATTAGCCACTTTGCTAAAAATTGGTACATTTTTTAACACAACTTTTTCTTTTCTTTTGAAATATATATTTTTTATTTTCAAAATAACAACATAGCGTTTGTTCATATTTTAATAATTATGAAGAATAATTTACTAAAGGAGTATTTGACATTTTTCCATTATGGTATTATGTATCATGGATATTTTTCTTTATAGACTTATTGGGAATTTGGTATTGGATCAAATTCCTTGATACCTTTTTAGTGCTCATACATATGTAATGCTTCATTTTAGTACAAAAGGTCAAAATGCACATCTAAAATATCACAATAAGCAATATTTTCTTTTTTTTTTTCAATAAATTATTATTTTATATATATATATATATATAGATAATGATTTTTTTTTAATTTTACAAATTGTCACATCTTAATTTCACTATTAAATAGTTAGTTTGTATACTATTGTTGTGCATATTTCAATTATTTAATTAAATCCACTCATAAAATTTTCAAAAAAAATGTATTAAATAATAATCCATCTTATATATATTGAACAACACATGGAAAAATAATAACTACTAATCACGTTTGAGCCATAAAGCACATTATTAATTTGAATACATTAATAATTGAATTACAGGTTCTTTCCTTTTAAACTCTTATTAAATACACATAAAATATAAATAATGAATTCATTTTGAAATAGTTTATCTTTAAATAGATTAGTCCATGAATTAAATCAAACTCGAATTGATCATTTTAATAATGATCCCAGCATGTGAACAAGCTTAATATGCAACAAATTATTTGTATGATACAAGTTTAAAAGTTTCAGTCTCATTAATTAACAGTTGATCATTATTTCTTCCACAAGAAGAGATAGATTAAGGGTAAAAGCATGTGCGGAAACAATTATATACAGCTACAAGAATAGCAAAAACTTTTGTCATATATATATATATATATAAGATTCACTTACATTAATGTAAAATTAATTATTTTATTAACTTTTTATGTGATTAATATTTTAAAAAACAAATTGTTAGATTTAATACTATAATTGTATTTGTCAAGTATGTAAAGTTTTGATTCGATATAATATCTCTATTATGTTAATAAAGAATATGATCTTTTTAATATATATTTTAACAGTTGAAAGCTTTTTATACCAAACAAATAATTATGCATTTTTAATTTATCTAAAACTCAACAACTCAACGTGATAATCTATATGAATATAATATAAAATATGATTGTCAGATAAAACAAATATAAATCGCATAAAAATTTATAAAATATGTAAAATTAATTTAATTTATAAGTCAAGGATCGATATTATTGAAATATACTGTTTAAATGAAAATTGCTGCTTCGATATGTTTCTGTTTCTCAAGACTTCCCACTTCGATCTTCGTCTCTAATCTCAATCATTTTCCCATTTGAAAGAAATTAAATTTACTATTAACGAATGACATCGAAAGGCAACATTGAAGAGAAAATTTTCCACACCATCATGGAGGATACAGGCCATAATAATTAGTTGGGCATGATGGAAGAACATATAAACCTTTTAGCATGCCCATGAGATATCATTTTCACTCTCCTGTGAGGAAAGAATATATTAAATAATTGAAGCATATAACCCATATATATCATTTTCACATTTTTTGTTAATGATTCTTGTTTAAGATGATAGTCAACAAATGTTTTGAGTATATGAATATCATAGTATCTTTCTAGAGGCAATATTGATATAAAATGATTCATTTTATAAAAGAAACTATTAAAACGAGAAGATTTATATTTGATTAATTGATTATGTATAAATTTATAGACTATCGATAAATTAGATAATGATATTTCATTAATAATAAAGTTATCTATATTTAATTTTTACTAACTTCTAATGAGATGACATCATTTGGTTCATTGATTTATATACCATCAATGCATCAAATATAAATATTTTAAAAAATTGGGTTTCCCTTTTAAGTTTATATTTAATACACAGAAAATATTATTTATTTTTGCACTATCAGTAAATCAAATAATATTATCTCATTAAAAATTTTTAAAAATTAAATATAAATAACTTAATTTTTAATGAGATAACATCATCATGTTGACTATTAATATTTACATATATATATATATATATATATATATATATCGGAAAAGTAGTGTTTTCTTCCCTTTTATCCTTCACCCATTGACTTCATAACTATAAATCTTCGTATAACGATATGACATAATTATATATATGAGTGGAGATAGATCCTCTTGTCTAATATCAAAATCATGCTAGAGAAATATCAACCTTTTATGTCAATCACTTCAAAAACTATAGTCTATGCTTTAGTCATGTGATATGAAAACGATATCGTGATGAATACATGTGAATGAACTTTCAACCATCAAGAATAGTCGTATAGTATTGTTGAACAGGTATACCATTGTTTCTTCAAGTGTTATTTCACTCGTAAATCATTATGTTTTTCTTCATTATAAATGTCTTTTGATGCATGTATCTTTGCATGTTGTCGGCAGTCCAATTATCCCGAGGTTGATTGATATAATCTTTGAAATACTTTGATTTAGACCGTGTTCGATGATTAATACGAATTTAATTTTATTTTAGGTTTTTCAATCTTAATTCAAATCGGTTTTAATTTAGGTCCAAGTATCAATTTGACACTCGAATTCATATCAATTTTACTTAACTGAATTCGAGAATGAACTGACTCATATAAAATATTTTTAATTCTTCATTTATTTATCTATTATTTACAAAATTAAAACATGAACGAGCTTTAGTAATAATATTCGGTTTACCTAATTTTATTTGTCCTTTTGTTTAGGTTTGACAGAAATTAAAGACTAATTGAACCTTTTAGGTCAACCGGCTAGCAGGAGTGCCTCATTGGAAGCTATGAAATGTACAATAACTGTGTTTTGACTAGATACACTATTATTATAATGCTTCAAATAGAAACTCTCATAATAGTTCATATAATTTTATTCATTTCACATTAGATATGCCATCTACATCATAATTCATTATCAACCGTTAATTGGTGTTGTACAATATATCGAGCACCATTAGCATTAGCTGGTTTCGACATCAGGTAAATATAAGGATATATATGCATCAATGAGGTGGGTGCAGCACTTGATTTGTATGTATATATCGGTCAGTTTTTATGCACCTGATCTTAAATTTTGAGATGAGTATTTGTACATGAAACTTTGCTTGGATGGTAAGAAGCAACTCTTCGAACATGAATGACATCAAATTTTGTTTTGCTATAAAAATATATGCATGAATTCTTATTGTAACCAACTTAGTTTGAGATTGGACTTTGGAGGGCCATCCCTCACTTTTCTATTCACATGTGGACCTTGTTTTTTCATTTATTTGAAAGATGTCAGAAATATCTATCCACACCCATATACATGGAGGATGAGAGTGTTTTGGGGTTCATATCTACCTAGTTTCTAACACATACATATATGCTTAGACTCATCTGTATCAAAAAAAAAAAATTTTGGAGTTTAGTCAAATTGGATTATATCAAGGTTCAAATTTTGGGTATCTAACCAGACTTTAATGCACATACACCCCTTTGATGTAATCTAGCGGCTGATTTATCCGGCAGAAAATTGGAAGCAAGTGCATGCTCAACCAATATTGTCACCGTAGTAGATAGCTAGTAAAAGTCATTGACTAATTAGGACGGAGCAGACAAAGAAGATAACTAGACGTCTGATCAATGCCAATTTGTTTTCCACAATTATTCAAAGATTTGCAGCTCAAAGTGGTCATGCATGTTTTACTATGAGGAGACACCTGAAACATTTCTTTTTATCCTATCCTACTTGGTACAACACCTACTTAGTTTAGCCTCATTTACCGAACCATCCTAACATTTTACAAGGAAAAAAAAACAAAGAAAAGCTCACTGGATGCCTATTTCAGTTAATATATTTAACTACCTTCTAAAACATGGTATTCAGCGGGTTCGGGGTTTAGATGTTAATATCAGCAACTCTTATCCCAAGCCAAGGCCCCCGCCCCCAAAACAAAGGGAAGAAAGTTGTGAATGGTCCAACCAATGCTAGTCAACTACATTAATTCACCTTGAATTTTAGAGTTTGGATCTCTTTTATTTTTTTATTTTTTATTATATAATATAATTTTAATCATTATTTATAAGTATGATTTTAACCACTCATAATACATATAAATAATATTAATAAATATATTTTAAAAAAATGAAAAAGAGTTTAATCCAAGTTTGTATAGTGAAAAATTGTTTGGCACAAATGAACCAATTAATGTTTTAGGACCTTATATGTTTGGCACATGATCAAGTACAAACTTGTTGTAGCTTTGTACATATTATATAATGCTAAAAGTTCACGTGAAGAGAATTTTAGCAAGTACAATTTCAGAGATAAACTTTGGCGCAGGGAATCTTTAGATGGCACAACAGGATAAACAATTTGCCTTATCCACATACTGAGATATTTTTAGGTAATTTTAATATTAGGATGGATGGATATTTTTATGTAGATTTAATTGCTAGTAATATTAATTAGTTAATTTTCATCATCCTTTAAAAGCACTAAAGTTAAATCTAGTAATTTAAATATGATACAATTATATAAAATAAATATAATATAAAAATATTAATTAAAAAATAAAAAATATATAAATAAAAAAATAATATGAAAATAATATAAATATATAAATTTATTAAAATTGATTTTTAAAATGTTTTCAATCTTAAATGAAATCCACGCACACCATCATCAACAAGAAATATTTCCATGATAGGCCAGGATTTAGTCCTATTTATGGCTCAGAGGGTATTAACATATTATAGATTTATTTAAATTCGATTTTACCTAAAATATGAGTAGATTAATTGTCAGTCTATTTATATTTGTAAATAGATAGTCCAAATCCTATTTAGACCGGCTCATATTATATGTTTTATTTTTTAAAAATATTTTTAATTTAATTTTAATAATTAAATACATTTTTAGTAAGTTTTTTTTTTTTGTTAATATTCTTTTAAAAATGTATAGTATGACTTCATTATAAAAATATTTTAATAAGTTAACAACTAATAAAATAAAATTATAACTATTATTAAAAAATATATAATTATATTATAAAAAATATAAATTTTGTAATTAAAAAAAATCTTATCCGAGTTGAGCAGAACTTGAGCTTAAAATTTTTTATCTAAGACCTAGACTTTTTTTAAATAGGCTTTATTTTTTTATCGAAATCTATTTTTTGAGCTTAATATTTTTGTCCAAATTCTTTTAAATATCAAATGAACCTTTGGGTACAGGTCTAGGCAAAATAGAGAGAGGTTCTCCTCGATGAGAACTTTAAATAAATAATAGTTATTACTATGAATATGATTTTTAAGTAATATTTTAAAAATAATAAAAAAAAATGAATTCGACTTCTTAATTAAAAGATTTCTGTATTTACCATATATCTTAATTAAAAGATATATGTATTTATCAACGAGTCCATTATGTAGATCATAAATAACACGATTTCCTATGATAGATAAAGTATTAAGTAACGCCATTTCTTAGCTTAAAAAAAAGTATTACTATTTAATCCTCAAATCTTGGGAGTGCTCCATTAAACAAAGGGATACACATTCAAATAAATTTGTTCAAAAAATTTAAATCTAAATTTATTTAATTTAATTTAATAAAAAATTAAAAAATTTAATTTTAAAATAATACAAATATAAAATAATCAAACCTCAAAAAATTAAAACTTACCTAGAGCTCGAGAAACATACTATTTTTTAAAAAACTAAAAAATTACATAATTAATTAAAATTTAATTTATAATTAAAATAATTCAAATATAAAATAACTCAAAATTTATTAAAAAAATTCTCTTCCCAAACGGCGTAGAAATCAAAAAGAGAAGTTTCAACAGCCCTACTGGTATAGCCCCCTACACCCCTAGTTTTGATAAACAAAGGAAAAATATCCCATTGGTTTGGGCAGTTTGTTATTGGTTGAAAGCAACCTTTTACACCCTTTCCCTTTTTTCTTTTTTTTTTTTTCAGCCAAAAACCCCAACGAGTTGAAAGCTTACGCAAAAGGTCCGCACATTGTGTTTGTGCAGATAACAAAAGGCGACGACTGTTTTCAAAGCCAAATCTTTACTGACAATACTTGTCTTCCAAGAAAATAATAGTAATAAACATTAAGAGACTGCTTTATGTCACAAAGTCAAAGAATTTAATTATTTCGCCTACTGTTTTAAATTTTTTAATCAGTAGATTACTTGGATTTGGTCTTAAAATAATATATATATATAGACGGTGGATTTGGTATGAATACTAGCAGGACTAGAACCAGTACTGGTTGTCGTTCTCATTGAAATTTTGTTAGTATTTTTTTCATTTTAATTTCTTTTGGCTGCTAGGTTCCTTGAACTTTCTACATAGCGAACAATTTTTTATAGTTTTATTATTATAGTTATTAAATATGCCTAATGATTTAGCCAATTATGTTACCCAATTGACAAAGTTGAACATCTTAACAGCTTTCCCAACTAAAATTAGCTTTAAGAATATATATATATATATATTTATATATTGCAATGTATACACATACAAAGAATATGCTGCTAAATTATTGTAAATTTAGCAAAAACAGGAAAAAAAATAATTTAATTTTTATAATTATTTTTAAAAAATAAAGTTTAATAAATTTAAGTTCACTACAATCATTCTTCTTATCTTGAAATTATGGTTTGAATTCAATGCAAACAGCAAGTAAATTTGGGTTTCAACATAATCATTCTTCTTGCAAATTTGAATTCAATGCAATCATTCTTCTTAATTTTAGATTAGGGCTTGGGTTCAATGCATGCAATTATTTATGTTTTCATTTTCAGACTATGACTTGGGTTTAGTGCAATCATCCAATAAATTTGAGTTCAATTAAATTATTTTTTATTTTCGGATTACTATTTAAGTTCAAGCAATCATACGATAAATCTGGGTTGAATGCAATTACTTTATTTCAATACAAATATTCAAACACTAACTACTCCCTTAGTGTAATATTTTAAAAATATCTAGATATTTTAATTAATTGTCAATAAAAAATTATTGCAAAATCTTTATTGTAATATTTCTTTTCCTTTTACAATCAAAAAGTCTATATTTGAAATCCTTATTGTAATATTTGTGTAAGTTTTCTTATATCTTATATAAATAAACAAAAGCCCAAACCTTTTGTAGAAAAATAATTATCCAATATGGATAGCCTATATTACGTAAAAATTTATTAAATATCTTTGTACTATAGTAAAATAAGTATTTTTGTCCGTATACTAGTAGATTTAATATTTTTAGTCCCTATACTTCTTTAATTGTAATCAATAAGGAAACATAATTTACGATGTTAAAAAAGTAGTTTAAATGCTAATAAAATTCTGACATATCATATGGTATGAAATTTTTAAATTTTATTCAGAAACACATTTGGGTTATAGGTCGATTTGAGTTATTTTTCTATATAAATTTTAAAATTTTATATCGCATGACATGTCAGTATTTTGTTGGCATTCAAATGATTTATTTAACAACATCAATAATTTTTTCTTATTTGCTATAATTTTAAAAATACAAAGACTAAAATATTAAATTTAATAATATAAAGGCTAAAATATTTTCTTCAGTATAGTACAGGGACAGCTAATAGACTTTTATCCCATATTATTGACATGTGGATGGTCTTAAAAGGTTGTTATATGTTACACATTTAATAATTTTGACTTGATTTAATTTAATAGTAAAATATTTCATTTAATTAATTACATTTGTTTTCTTTTATTTGTACTTCCTTTTATATAAAAATATCTTTAATTGAGTTATAAATAAGTAAAATTTTAATTTTCTTTCCATATCCCACATAAAATAATGAATTAAATTTATTTACCAAACGACTATAAATAGGCTTTTAACACATGGTAAAATGTAGTTTATACTCTAGTTAATTTTAGAAAATTAATTTGGAGCAATTTAAATTCAATTTTAAGTAAATCAAATTTAAACAGTGAGCAGTAGCCAACAATTATTGTAATTTTCAATTAGTTTTCAATAAAAAAATTTATATCAAAATCCTTATTGTAATTTTTTCCTTTTATGATCAAATGCAATTTATATTTAAAATCTTTATTGTAATATTTGCATAGGTTTTCTTATATCTTATATGAATGTTTAAAAGCCAAAACCTTTTGTAAAAAAAAAAAATGTAATTATCCAATGTGGATATTGTATATTATACGTGAGCAGTCATACAAAACCTTCATGTATTACATATTTAATTATTTTAATCTGATTTAATTGGATATTAAAATATTTCATGTAATTAATTATATTTATTTCTTTTTATATTTTTAATTGACCTACTTTATATATATATAAACGACTAAAATTTTAATTTTCTTTCTATGCCTCATAGAAAATATTAAATTAAATTTATTTATCAGACTACTATAGATAAGGGTTTTCTACAAATGATAAAGAATATGGTTTTATACTCTAATTAATTTTATAAAACTCATTCGAAACTATTTAAATTTAATTTTAAAAATAAATTAAGTTCAATAGTAAATGACAATAATTTTTATAATTAAGGATATATAAATCTTATATAAACATATAAAAGCCAAAACATTTTGCAAAAACTATAATTATCTAATGTGAATAGATATGTATATAGTCGTAAAAAGTCACCATAAGTGGCACATTTAATTAGTTTAATTTGATTTAATTTAATATTAAAATATTTCATATAATTAATTATATTTGTTTCTTTTTATAGTTTTAATTTGCTTACCTTTTACATATAAGTAAACAAATAAACCTTTAATTTCTTTTCATATCTCATATATTAAATTAAATTTATTTTCTAGACTATTATAAATAGGGATTTTTTAAAAATGGTAAAGAACATAGTTTTATACAATAATTAATTTTGTAAAATTAATTCAAAGCCATTTAAATTTAATTTTAAAAATAAATCAAGTTAAAAAAGTAAACAGTAATCGATAATAATTCCAATAATTAAAGACATATAAATATTTTAATTAATTTTTAATAAAAAATTATTGCAAAATCCTTATTGTAACATTTTTTTCCTCTTAAAATCAAATATAATCTATATTTTAAATCCTTGTTGTAATATTTGCGTATGTGTTGTTTTTAGATTAACAACCTATTAATTATATATTTTGGTATTTTTTTCCTTTCAATGCCTTTTTCTCTTTTGCATTTGGTGAGATTTTATAATTTTATTTTAATTTTGAGAATGAGTCGGTAAAAGTTATGTTTTTCATATCAGAGTAAGTATTAGATATGAGTAAATATTTGATATGGGTATGATGAGTTTTCTAAAATTCTTTTTTTTATTTATTTGAAAAATTATATCTTATAATCGTATCCGAATTATACTGTTAATTAAATTTAAAATTAATATTTAAATAAATTATTAAAATATAAATATATTTCCATGTATTGCACTGATTTAAAACTATTATTATATAGATTTGATTCTATGATTGGAGTTCCATTTATTTCTATTTTTTTTTTTGGCCGTAATGAAGAAAAAAAAAAAGGAAAAGAAAAGGGAGGAAACATGTTTTAATATTTCAAAGTGTGGGCTCAACTACTTCAACGGCTCAAATCTTGTCTCATCAAAAGAACCAAAAACAATGAAAAGTAGTAACAACTAACAAAGAAGTTTTGATAAAGCTGGGCAGGCAAGAGTTGCAATCCGACCGAAAAAACAATTAGTATAAATAAAACTTTAGAGATATGCAAAAAAAAAATTATAAATATTAAAATTTAAAATTTAAATATATTAAATATTAATTAATTAATTAAACTTAATATTCCGAACTCATATAGATTAAAAAATTAAGCACATAGCAAAACAGGAACTATGGTCCTTGGAACAGTATTTAGGACCGCAGTTTCGGTAGGTATCTATCAGCAAGAATCAAAGGTTGGGAAAAAAGAATAAAATAAAAAATAAATTCCACCCCCCCCCCCCATTGTATCTAGCATCGTACAAGAGTCACGTATTTCGGTATTTGTAACATCCTTGGCTTATTATTTTAATACAATAATTTTAAACATAATATAAATATTTATATTTTTAATAAAAATTTTAATTAGATTTGATATTATTGAATTATATAATAATTATTCAGTTAGAAAATAATAAAAAATATAAATAAAATTATTACAATAAATATAAAAATCAAGAATTTTTTAATCAATTAACTTGAAATAATAATTAAGTTTTTATTTTTACTGGATAAAAACTTTCCATTCTTTATTTTTACATGACAAAGCTTTCCAACTTCAGAAAAAGTTGTCAATTTTTTAAATTTATGAAAAACTACCCACTTTTACTTTTACCTGAAAAGACTTCCCATAATTAAAAAAAATTAATTTTTAATTTATTATTTACTTTAAAAATAAATTAAAAAAATACTTTTACCTACCGTTTTGGGTGTGTCAAATTTTAATAATATAAAAAAATAATTAAAATATAATTTGATAAAAAAATTAACATTAACAAAAAAAATTAATACATAAATATATTAAATTTATATAAATATAAAATATTTTAAATATAATTTTCGCTTGTAATATAAAAATACATGTTATCTAATCTATTAGTAGTATAAAACCTAATAATGTGTAAACGTGTCCTGCCTTTTTTTTTCCTTCTGTTTTTCTTCTTTATTTGCTTGCATTGAAGCATGAGAAGGAAAAGGACTTTTTGCATTACTAATATGAAACCTAAGGATTTTATGTTAGAACAATTGCTTGGGTCTATGTTTAATGATGTGAAGTAGACACACTCGTAGTCGGTCTGGTTTTTATTGAGCTAGGGGTTCAATGTAACTAGAATTAATGATTTAATAAAAAAAGAATTTATTTAAATTAATTATAAATATTAATATAAAATATTTTTTAATATTTTTTAAATACTAAATTTGGTTTTTAATATTTTCAATTTTGTATTATTTACACTCATTATCACTATTTATGTTCATTTATTTTGGGATTTGGACCATTTCGTAAATTATTTTATTAAAAAAAAAGATTGAACATTTTCATAATGTAGGAAAAATTGGGTTTTCCATAGTCAACCCTATATGTCTAAATATAGTTTTTGGTTCATCAAAAAATTATAATTGATTCTATAGTATTTATCAGCTTTTTCAGAGCTAAATATCGATTGATGCATGGTGCTTGGGTCTAACTACAAAATGCAATGCGTACATTCATGCTAGTTTTGCGTACATTCATGCTAGTTTTATCTCTAAATTCAAAATGCCTATAATTAATTTTCTAACCCAAGAACATACAAATTTTGTTTTTTTTTTTGTTTTGTTGGTGGGGGGGGGGGGGTGGGAAGGGAGCTTTTTTTGGGCTTTATTGTCTGCTCAATTACTTCTTTTTATCAAGGCCTAGAAAAGGTATTAAATTATTTTATACAAATTTTTGGGGTAATAAAACCTAATTAAAAGGTGTAAGCTTATCTAATATGTTTAGATACAGTAAAATAACATGTTGAAATAGATTTGATCATCCGTATATTTATATTTATTATTTTTATTATGTTATAATATATAAATTTTAATATGTTATAATTCATGAAATATAGATTTTAATACCTTTATTTATTCATATTATATTTATATTATTTTTTATGTTATTTTGTATCGTATTTTGATTTTCTTTTTCAAACCTTGTTCTTGTTCGTATCATGTTATCATCAGTTTTTTTTTTTTCGATAAATAAGATAGTGAGATAGAATATTTAAAATTAAACTTAAACTTACATATCAACTTTGACACGTTCTTGAACCAAGAAGTTGTTGGCACGTTATTAGGATTTCTTATAGGCTCATTTCTTTTCAAGTATCACATTTTAGTCGAAGTCTTGAACCAAAATAAGTAAAATGTGAAACCCGAGATCCTGTTTAGAATTAATGTATACTACTAAACCTATTAATAATGACCCGAACTCAAAAAATTTGATCAATTCATCTAAATCCGAACCTAATTCAACCCAATTTGATAAAAAAAAAGTCAACACTCCGAAACTCACCAACTTAAACTTAAAATGATCAAAACTCAAAATAACTAAACAAGATAAATTTAAATGCTAAACCCGATTCACCATAACTTAAGTATTAAACTCAATTAACCAAAATCCAAAATGATTCGAAATCTAAATGATTTAAAACCAAAGTAACCTGAATCTAAAAATTTAAATATCCTAATTGACCTGACCCAATATCAACATATCCGATTAGTAAGTCCATATACTACTCATTCATAGTAAACTTGGCAATTTTATATATTTTACCATATCATTATCTGTTTAAAGATATTTTTTATTTATATTAATTTTAAGATATTTATAATATATATTATATTAAATTTAAGATATTTTATATTCCTATCTTGTTTTAACTACAGTTTCTATATCATATTCCTGCAATGGTATCAAAGATTGCAAGTCTAAAATTCAAAGTTAAAAGACCTCGAGAAATATCAGTTGAACACGGAGAAAGCATCGATTTCTTTGCAATGATCCTCCATAGAAGAACAAAACGTCAAAGACACAAGGTTCATAAACTGGAATACGATCCCGACAAGCTCGAAGAAACACCCTCCCCCGCCCACCTCCCCCCCCCCCCAAAAAAAAAAAGGAAAAAGGCCATTGTAATAAATATATTAAATAAAAAGCCATTTCTTTTAAAAAACTCCTTCCATATTGGATCTTCAAGTTCAACGATAACCCTGTAGAGTATCTGCCGTTTTGCCAGATCTTGCATCAGTCCACGCCTTGGCAATTGTTCTCTTCATTTCTTCATCCCCTTCCTCGTACATGTTCTGTAATTTTCAATGCCAAGGGTTAAAAATGGCAGTAATTAGCCATTAGAAAATTATTGTTAAACACAATATCATACTTAGTAGTACAAAGAAACGGCACAAGAAATAGAAAAATGAATTGCAAATGCTAGAATTTGAACTCTAGACCTGTTGAACGTCACTTCTTAAAAATGACTATATAAATCAATTGAACTGAATCCTGAATTCATTGTTAAACGCATGCTATATGTTCAGAATAGAAAAAAAGGTTGTTGATGTTGGAATTTTGAACTCTAGACTTTCTAAATGTTACCTCTCAAAAATGACTATATGAATCAATTGGACTATACTCTAGATTCCTTGTTAAACATATGTTATATAGATGTTGGAATTTAAACTCCAAACCTATTGCATGCTAACCTCTTAAAAATGATTACATCAGTCAGTTGAATTAAACCCTGAGTTCGTTGTTAAACACAAGCTCTATATTCGGGAAGTGAGCTCACCTTCATCAAGTCCATGATTCCCGCCATGGGATCTCGCTCTTTATCCAAATTCGGCTTCAGCTGTGTAAACAAGAAAAAGTACTCAAGTTTAACCGCAGAGCATGAAAAAGTAACCCTTATTCATCCTATTTTAGGCAAATTACCTTATCCTCCTTGAAGTGCAGATCGGACCAATTCCCTTTAGAAGCTTTGAACAATACGATGGTGACTCTTGTAGGCTTAAATAACACCTTGCACTTCTCCGGTACAATTTCCTTGTTCAATTTTGGAGCCGCGCATCGATAGTTCTTTCCTTGGATGTCATGAAATTTAACATCAAAGGACATTGGCTTGAACTCCGTCTGAATTTTTTCCTCGACCACACCTTCGAGAGAGACATATATCTGTCAGATAAACGCAACATAAGCCAAAAACAGTGAGAATGCAATCGTAATGTGGGATAATGTACTGCTCGTAAATTTCAGATAACTCAAGAAGCGCATATCCTTTCATTAAGAACATGATTCTGACGTCAAAATCTAACGATAAATGATAAGAGCAAGATACATCTGTCGGACAAACACAACATAAGCCAGAAGCAATAAGAATGCAAGGGTAATGCAGGATAATGTGATGCTTATAAATTTCAGATAACTCAAGAAGCCCATCCTTTCACAAAGAACATGATGATTTTAACGTCAAAATCTAACAATAAACAACCGATAAGTCGACAAATTGTTTTTTTTTTTTTTTCTCTTTCAGGTTGCAATGTTGGGAACAAGATATCTGCATTGAAATATCTAAGAAGATCAATTTGTTACCTTGACTTTATCATTATCCTGATCCCAGCTGAAAGAGGCGAGTGTGACATAACTCAATGTCGAGTTAACTGGGACCTTAACTGAGGTTGATATGGGAGTTGGAATTTGTGAAACAGGAGCAGTTGCATTAGCAGTCGAATCCTCTTTTGATGTCTGCAGCTGAAGAGTTCCATTAAAAAAAAAAGTTTAAAATCAAGAAAAAATATTAAACACTTCCTCCAACAAATCAATTATCGAAATTGAAAATTGCATAATCACTAGTATCAAGATGATGTCTTTAACGGATAAAATTCAAATTTTAGAACAATCAAAAGGATAAAATCTTGTATATTGGATTTCCTAAACATGCCAGAACAATTATCAGAATATTGAAAGCAGCTTCAAAAAGAAAACCAGAATGAAAATAACAGCAACCCATTTCATTTAATACATCAAAATCTTCAATACCCAGAAATATATATAAACCTTTTCCAAGTTGCGAATCTCAGAGGAAATAAGAGAGAGAATACGTGGCCTCTTTGCGATGCTCTGAAGTTTCCTTAGCTCCTCCAAATCCAGAGTCAATTGCTCGGCCGCCATTTTCCTAAACTCACTTTTTAGTTTTTGATCAGAGAGAATAAGCTAAACTATTAGGCGAAACTATTTTTTCTGCGGATGATGTTGGAACCTGGAAAATTGGTGTTTTCAAGTACATGAATTTCAAAAAAATGATTAGGGTTTTGGAAGAAAGTTCTAGTCTTTTTGCATGATTTAACGGGGAATTTTGGGTCTAAAAATCTCTGAAAATTCGGTTTTTCTTGGGAAGAAACTTTGGGTTTCAAATCAAACCCAACTTACGCCATTAACAACCTGGAAAGCAATCAGGATTCAGGCCTCATTTTCAATCTAAAATGGTGAAGTTTGATCTATATGGGGCAAAAATTGGGTCGCCATGGCCATGGGCCGGCGGGGTTCGAAGAATTAACTGCCTGGCCTGAGACATAGGATTGAGGGCTTTTTTTCTATTAAAATAATATTAATTTTTTTTTATTTATAGTTTAGGTTGTTTAAAGATTATTTATCAAAATAGGTTAATTTTAAAAATATCAATTTCTCAACACAAAAAAAAATTATAAAATTTAATTCGAAAATTGTCCAATTAAATAGTAATTTTTCAATATTTATATGAGAAATCGTCATTTGATTGGGTAATTTCTCAATTTCTCAACGTAATTTATGAGAAATCAACAAATAAAATACTAATTTCTCAAAGCCATTACAAAATCGGTCGAGAATTGGAGCCATATAGTTTCTCAACATATACGTAGGAAATTGCCCAATCATAAGACGATTTCTCAAACATATAACTTTTAATTTTTTTATTTTTGGAAGTGTTGAGAAATCCACTGGGCCCATTTCCAACACACATATAATTATATAAATTTTTAAAAGAATTTCAAAAAAAAATAATAGTTATTAAAAAAATCAAGAAATCAAAAAAATTATAAAGAAAGAAATAATAATTATTAAAATTATTAATAAAAAATTTATAATTACCTTTTTACCCATGATTTTATTATTTTATTTACTGTTGCTCTTCCTTATGTTCTTAACGGAACCAATCATTCTCATATATATATAATATATAAATTATATATAAAAATTATTTATATATTAAAAATAATATTTACAAATAATAAAATATTAAAATTTATTTTTTTATTAATCCTAAGTTAATATTTAAAAATAATTAAAACATAAAAGCATATTTTATATTAAATCTTGAATTATCATTTACAAATAATAAAAAATAAAAAGTATTTTATATTAAATTCTGAATTATTATTTAAAAACTAATAAAAATAAAATATTTTGTACTAAATCTCAAATTATCATTTACAAATAACAAAAAATAAAAATCTTGAATTATATTTTATATTAAATCTTGAATAATATTTAAAAATAATTTAATATAAAAAATATTTTATATTAAATCTTAAATTACTATTTAAAAACTTATAAAAATGTTTTATATTAAATCTTGAATTACTATTTAAAAATAATAAAATTTAAAAATATTTTTATTAACAAATATTTTATATTAAATATTGAATTAATATATTATATGTAATATAAAATATTTTTAAAAAATTTTCTAATGTGTTGATTTCCTAAAATTTTTTTCATGCAAATTGTTTTGTAATTTTTTTCTCATCAATTGAGAAATCATTCAATGAAGTACTTATTATAATTCTGTATTTTTATTTTTATTATTTGTAAATGATAAATCGAGATTTAATATAAAATATTTTTATTTTTTATTAATTTTAAATATTAACTCAAGATTAATAAAAAATGATTTTTAATATTTAATTATTTGTAAATACTATTTTTAATGTATATAATTTTCATATATATGGGAAAGGTTGGCTCCATTAAGAACGTAGAGAAGAGCAACATCAAAGAAAAGAATAAAATCAGGTGTAAAAAAGTAATTACAGTTTTTATTAATAATTTTAATAATTATTTTTGTATAATTTTTTTTTTTGTTTTTGCTCTTTTTTAATAATTATTAGTTTATTTTCTTTTTTTGAAAATTCTTCCAAAAATTCATACTATTATATGTATATGTATATGCATATGTATATATGTTATGTGCGACCGATTTCCCAACAATTTAAAAAAAATTAAAAGTTATATATTTGAGAAATCACCATATGATTGGACGATTTTTTACCTCTATGTTGAGAATCTGGCTCCAATTCTCCACCGATTTTGTAATCATTGAGAAATTAATATTTTATTTATCGATTTCTCATAAATTACAATAGTGATTTCTCATTCTGTGTTGAGAAATCGACATTTTCAAATGTCGATTAACATATTTTCCTCCTGAAAATTATCCCATGAATCTGCATAAATCATTAACATTAGCCTAAAACTATGAGGCTAAGTACAAGGAAGTTGTAAGTAACACGCATAGCTATTATCAAATCCTATTGTTTTTCTCAAATGCACATGCATGATTTACCATCCTTCAAATATTTATCATGTCAAGAATCAATAAAGAGGAATGGAATGAAACTAAGGTTTGATTAGTCGGCTCATATAATTATTTTTTACAAATGACATTTAATAAGTTTATAAGTTTGAATCCTAGCACTTATACTATCCTCAAGCGGAGGCTTTTTTTTTTTTTTTGGTATTAAAAAAAATAAAATGGAAAGGATTGAACTAATTTTCAAAATAAAAAGTGAATGCAGAATTTTTGTTAGAGCTCAAACATTATTGATTGAACTATCAAAATCAATATCGGAGGATCTCTTTTATATATATAAATGGGAATCACTAGTCTAACATGTGTTTCCCATTGCAATTAGAACAGTAATAAGACCAAAATAATATGGTTCATGTATGAGGACAATAGAATCTCTCTTGGATATTTAACCAAGAAATTAAGCAAAATATTTGAAGAAAAATGGAATATGTAGACTCAATTGAAATATTGCGTGATTCTTTCAAACACAATTATCCTCACCTTTAAACCATGAAAAACTAAGAAAAAAAAAATCTTGCTGAGATTTTTTTCTCCAAATTTTGGAAGATGCTTATGGCCTATATAAATATATATATATTTTAAAAAATTATAATTTAAAAATAAAAAATATTATAAATATTAAAATTTAAAATTTAAATTTATTAAATATAATATTTTAATTAAAAATGATTATACAAATCAATTAAAATCTATGTCCAACCACCTTCCAATCTCCTTATATTCTATGCATGCCATGTGCTACCAGAGGCATATTCAATGATGGATCTCTCTCTCTCTCTCTCTCTCTCTCTCTCTTTTCTATTTCTTTGGGAATTTTTTTTAGGAAAATTTCAAAAAATAAAATGGATTCATACATTTGAAAAATGGTGAGATGAAAAATAATTATTAAATAAAAAGGAAAATATCAACTATTGGAAGTACTGATGAGAAAACAAAAATTACTTACATGCCTTCAATGAGAACATATTTTTCACCTCTTTTTTTTTTTTTCCCTTCCCGAGCTAGTCAGTATTTAGACTTTCCACCTGTGACGCCGTTTCAACCAAAGCCATGGCTAACTCTCAAACCCTTGCTCTTCTCAAAGACGACCCTCTGTCCTCTTCCCCTGTACCATTCTTGTCTTCCCCTTTTCCCTCTTTTAATCCTTTTGTTTTTTTAACAATGTTCCTCTTTTGATGGCTTTTTAGCTCCCTTTTAGACAATAAGCAAGTACTGATTTCTCTGTCGGACAAGACGGACCTAAACTTTCTTGGTCATGGCCTTCAAGAATTAGGGTAAATTAATGGCACCCTATTTTTCTTTTTGGTTATTTTCATAATTACAATATACTATATATAATGATATATATAATATTATATGTATTAATGGCATTTATTAAAGGCATTTAAGTAATATATAATATATTATATATAATATGTGAGGATGGTTTCTTTGGTAAGGATTCAAGCCCCCATTTATTATATTATAGATAAATTATATGTATTAAAAATATTAAAATAATAAAAAATATTTTATATTCAATCTTAAATTATAGTAAATAAAATATTAATTATATATATTATATATATTGAAGCTATATTTAAAAAATAATAAATATATACTTAGAACATATATTTGATATATATTAGGGTGTAAAAATAGAAAACCCTATACATACGAGTATGATGCAATTATATAAACCTATGACCCCCTTTTTAATACTTTAAAACCTAAAACTCAAATGATGATAAAAATCAGTAAATTTGCATATTTAAAATCCAACACTCACAATATGGCGAATGCATATAGTGTAAGTGTGACTCTAATTAAATGTACATATAACTATAAATGAATATACATATGCATAATACTAAATGTACAAATAGCTACAACTTCAATACATATGAGAAACGAATTAAGAAATAAGTACAACTCAATTACATATGCCCTACACACATGATATCTTAAGTATAGATGACAATGATTGAATGTATAGATGATCATAACTGAATGTACAGATGACTAAAACTGATTGTACCCTAAACTATATTAGATAAGAAAATACTAATTATGCATATTACCAACATTGATAAGATAACAATCGCATGTAACGTACATATGACCATAACTGAATGTACAGATAACCATAAGTGAATGTATAGATAACCATAATTGAATTGTTTCCTTTTCTCAAAACTACATTCGAATATTTTAATAGCGACCTTTAAATTTTTTTATACAAAAAAAATCTAATCCAACTCAATTGTCCCTTCTTCTCAAAATTGCATCTAGATATTTCAATGGTGGCCTTGAAATTCAAAACCTCTGTAATGCACAATATAATATCTTTTATTGGATTAGCATTAAAGTAGCAAAATAGCACCAAATAATAATTCAACTATAAGTATTTATATATTTAGTTATTGTCATCTATACATTCATTTATAATTATATGTACATTACATGTGATTATTATCTCATCAATGGTAGTAATATGCATAATTAATATTTACTTATTTGATACGGTTTAGGGTCATATGGTTTAAGATACAATCAGTTTTGTCATTGTATATTCAATTATGGTAATCTATACATTCAGTTATGATTATATGTAGATTCAGTTATTATCATATATACTTAAGACGTCATGAGTTTAGGGTATATGTAATTGAACTATACTTATTTCCTAATTCGTTTCTCATATATACTGCAGTTATAGCTACTTGCACATTTAGTATTGTGCATATATACATTCATTTATGTTTATATGCATGTTCAATTAGAGTTATACGTACACTATAATATTCACCATATGATGAGTGTTGGACTTCAAATATGCACATTTATTGATTTTTGACATTATTCGGGTTTTAGGTTTTAAGGTATTAAAAAGAGGATTATACAATTATACAATTGCATCATACACGTATATATACATGTATAGGGGCTTTTATTTTTAAACCCTCTGTATATTGAAACATATATTAATTATATGTTCTAATATATATATTTATTATTTTTTAAATGTAGTTCTAATTTATATATAATTAGTATTTTATCTATTATAATTCAAGATTTAATATAATTTTTTTATTTTATAAATTTAAGATTTAATATAAAATATTTTAAATCTTTTTTATTTTTAAATAGTATTATTAATAATAATTTATATATAATATATATATATTATGTATAACATATTATATAAAATATATTACTTAAATGCCTTTAATAAATGCTCTTAATATACTATAATATAATATAATATAATAATTATGAAAATAAACAAAAAAGAAAAATAGGGTGTCACTACTTTACCCTAATTCTTGATCTTGAAGGCTATGACCAAGCAAGTTCAGATCCTTCTTGTTCGACAAAGAAATCAGTGCTTACTTAATGCCTGAAAGGGAGAAAAACGCCATCAAAAGAGGAACATTGTTAAACAAAAAAAAAAAAAAAAACAAGAGAAAAGGAGGGATTAAAAGAGGGAAACAGGGTAGACAAGAGTGGTACTGGGGGCAGAGGACAAAAGGCCGTGTCTTGGAACAGCGAAGGTTTGAGAGTCGGCCATTGGTTGAAATGGCGTCATAGGTGGAAAGTCTGAATAGAAACTGGCTTC
>JBBYHM010355694.1:0-22313 GCA_038381775.1 Adansonia rubrostipa | reverse complement strand
TTTATTTTTAGGCCTTAAGCATTGGATTGACATATTTTGGAAAGGTCCATTAAGGTAGGCATAAGGATATTTCATGTCAAATTTGATTTCATGAAGGGCAAGTTTGAGATTACTCATTGTAGACACCCTATTTTATCTGGGCCAATATTTAAGGTATCAGAGGTCATCATTCGAGATAGCATTGAGGCCATTTAAGAGGAATATGGATTAGTTCCCCATCATTTTCTGCTAAGATAAGGTGTTTGAGGAGTCTAAGGTATGAAAAATCCACATTTTTGCTTGCATGTATCAATAGACATCCCTTATGTGTCGACATCAAACCTTTACATTATCAAATTTTCAAAATTTTCTATTTGTATCAATACAAAAGGGTGGGATATCAATACTAGGGCAATTTATCAATACATGGGCAATGATAATGATACAGATTGATGTCGTAGCTAAAATCACGATTTTTGGCCAACAGGTATCAATATAGAGTGATGGTATCGCTATAACCTATTTTGTATCGACACTAAGTTCAAAGTATCGATACATTCTAGGCTTTTTTCCCAGATGTATTAAGGGAAAACTCTTTATATCGATATAGATTGGTAATTTCATCCAGTTCGTAGCATTTTTCAGCTTTCATGCCATGACACTAAAACTCCGATTTGGCTACATATTTGGTACCAAAAATCATCAGATTCATACCAGGCCTTAGCATTGGACTTATGATTAGATCAAATGAACTTTTGCGGCCCAAAATGACTAGAAAATGGGACATTTTCATGAAATTTGTTTAAGGGCATGCTAGGCTTTTATCAACTTACATAATGCCTTAACCTTTTTGTTCCACTACCTTGATTGCTAAAGCCAATAAAAATCAAGATAGCTGAGCATAGTACCCAGGGCCATTGCATGGTACGTAAGGAAAATCCATAATGCCTTTCTTTTTAGCTCTTAAGTTTTGGCTGATTAAATGTTTATATAAGAGCCAATTTTGGCTCAACAAAAAAAAATGGACATATACACACGATCACATTTTTCAAAAAAACACTTATTTTCATAGCTTTTCCAACCAGCACTCCAAAACCTCTCCAAAGCCCTCATTCCTCACTTCTTTTCATCACAAAACTCCTCTCCATCCATAGTGCTACCTCAAAGCTCATTTTTGCCACTATTTCTTGCTCATCTATAGCAAGTAAAGGAAAGAAAAGTGAGCCAAAAACCAAAAAACTCAGAAAAAACATAAGAATACAAAAATAACAGCTTTGAGTTGATAAGGGAAAAATAGTTTTGCATATATTTGTTGGTATATTTTCTTTACCTTTCTCTCCGTTTCTTTGCATTTACACACATCTCATGCTATCTTGGCTAACCAATCATCATGAAACCATGACCTCCTTAGGACAGCATGCATTTTTGAGTTTATCATAATGATATTTTGAGTTTCTGATGCTTTGATGTTGTTTGAATGCTTAAAAATCATATTTTTATAAGTCCAAAAATAGGGGATAGCATCACACTGTCACCTTTCTTGAATTTATTTTAAGCAAATTTATAGGTTCCAAAGGTCAAGTAAGGTACCATTGGAAAAATGAATTGATAAGGGTTAACATAAAAATATTCCAAATATCCTAAAAAATCACTTTTCAAGTGGAAATACATTTTGAAGTTGCATCTAATGTGACATTGACAGCATATGCAGGAGAAAGAGTGTAGCAAACTTTGAAAAATCATTCATGACTCAAACAAAATCGTTAAATGGCAAATGATACCTTTCTAGAAAAAGAATTCCGTGAAATTTAAGAAAAATATTTTGAAAATTTATAAAAATAATTTAATAGGCTAAAATACCTAAATAGAATGTAAATCACTGATTCTATGGGTTCTAGATAGCCTTAATTTGAAAAATCATAATTTCCTCATCCAGAATAATCCAAGAGCTAACAAGAAACCGCGAGAAAGGTAATTCGATTCCCTTTCAGGGAAAAATATAAAAATTTATGAAAAATGGTTTAAGGTTCAAAAATGATTTTTTAAGTCATGACTATAGTGTTGTTAAGGCAAAAACATGGGAGTTTTTTTGGTTTTTTGGGTTTCTTAGGACTAAACTTGAGACATGGACATCTGAACATCCATGGTAGAAAAGAATGGGTGGCATGGGCTTCATGAGCTCATTTACATAATCTAGAGTAGTTTGGCATGATAAAACAGCCCGTTGACCATGTTACAAACAAAGGTATTAAACCTAAAATCAAGGCATAAATACTTTAAAATAAGTAAAAAACCTATTTTATTTTGGAAAACCAGAATATTTAACCTCATTTAACTATGAATCTAAACATGAAAAGCTTGCTTTTTCTGTAAGATTAGATGACCAATTTAGTGTAAACATTAAATCCATGTTATTATTCTCCATTTATTAGAAATAACGTAGATGTAATTTGGGGGTTTTTAAAAATTAACTTTTCGCAGCAAACAAGCAAACATTTTGGCAAATATGTTATAAACTAAATTCGACATGCATGAACATGAAAATGGATAGCACATTTAAACAAAGAAAGATGACATTTTAGCATGGATAAAATGACAAGAATGTAAGAAAATGACAAATAACATGCATAGAAATGTTAACTTCATGAATGACATTAACAATCGTGCCATGAAAAGTGATATGAACATGTTTAAGTGAGGAAAATTTTACTAGAATTTTCAAGACAACATTTTTACTCTATAAAACATACCAAAATGCAAGGAAATTCATGAATAGGCTTAAAACATGTTAAGATGAACATCCAAGCATAAAAGTAGCATATCAAAGTGAATAAAACATAACAAGAATGCATGAGAGGGGCTGTTATGGTTGAAAAATGTAGCATGGTATGCATGGTCATCCACTCAATACCAAAGCATTAAAAAGGTCATCAAAGTTTTAGAACTACCACAAACAAAGCCATAATAATACATAAGAGTCCTAAAATGGTCATAGTAACATGAATGGCTCACTTAGACGATGCAAATGATTAAAAACAGAAAATAATGGAGTAAGGTGAGGAATATAGAGTAAAAGCCTTGAACCTTAGCCTTTCCTTTAAGCAGCTTTAAGCTTATTTTTTTCCCTTTCTTTGCTATTGATTAGCAAGAGAAGGATGAAAAAAGGGATCTTGTTTAGTTATGGCTTCAATGAAGGGGAGTTTTAAATGTAGCAATGAAAGAAATACAAGGTTTTGGAAAGGTCTTAGGAAGAGTAAAGGGGAAGCTACAAGAATAATGTATAGGATAGGGGAGAGTGTTTTCTTAGAGGTGAATAGTAGTGTGTGTTTGAACTTTGCTGAAAATCCCTTCTTGCTAAGCCAAAATTGGCTTTTTATAGCAAATGTTCAGCCAATGTTAATGAGCCACAATGAGGGCATTATTGAGTTTTCCCATTATACTATAGAGACAGCTCTAAGTTTAATGCTTAACTATTTTTATTTGTAATAGTTTTGGCAAGCAAGGTAATGAGCAGAGAAACTGAGGGGGTTTGAAAAATTAAAAAAAAACTGAGCATACCCCCAAAAAAACTTTCTTCTATTAAAATATCCTACTTTCTAGTCATTTTGGGCTTCAAAAATTAATTAAGTCCAATCTTAAGTCTAATTACAAGGCTTAATATGAATTTTGATGATTTTTGGTTTAAAAATGTGGCCAAATCTAATTTTTAAATCAATGGTGCAAAGGTTGAAAAATGCCATGAATTAGGCAAATTTTGCCTAGATATATCGATAGATTACATATTATATCGATACATCGATACATCTAGGCAAAGACTTAAAATGTATTGATACAATGAAGATTGTATCAATATAATCACTTATATATCGATACATTTTGTCCAAAAGTTAAATTTTAGCTACTGCCAAGCCTTGTATTGATACATTTGATCAGTGCATTGATATGTTAAGCAAATGTATCGATATAGCCTCTATTTGTATCTATACAACTTGTGAAATTTTGAATTTGGATGACATGGAGGCCTTATATTGATACATAAGGTCTATGTATCAATACAGTCATGCAAAAATGTCAATGTCACATACTTTTCACTATTTGAACCTCTTACCATGGCTAGGAATGATCAGGAATTGATGATTTCTTAAATGACCTCAATGGCACCTAGAATAGTGACCTTTGATGCTTGGAAATTAATCTTGACAAAGGTCCAGTGATTTCTACATAAAATGACATTTTTGACAGATTCTTGATGAAATAAGTGATTTTTTATCAAAAAGGAAATTGATAAAAATAGAGGTGACATGACAAGATTGCTTATGCCATGATTCGGACCTATAGGGTGGACGCACATATTTTGACTCAAAGGGACTAACCGGTGCCACTTAGAGACATTCTAATCTCTTAAAGTGGCAATTCAAAAAAATCAATTAATTTTAACTAATGTTGAAAATCGGGAAGAACATTGCGCTGTCTCTTTTTCTAAATTTATTTCAGGCAATTTAAAGGTGTTAAGAGTAGGCTAAAGTGATTTGATAATGTATAATATAAAAATATTCCAAAAGTCCTGAAAAATCATCTTCTAGGTGGAAATAAATTTTGAAATTGGGTTAAGCATGACACTTACAGAATGTGCAAGGGAAAGGGTGTGGCTAACTTAGAAAAATCATTTAGAACTCATTCGAAATGACTAAATTACAAAAAATACCTTTCCAAAAAAGGAATTTCAGGATTTATTTTGGAAAAATATTTTCAAAATATATAAAAATCATCTGATGGGAAAAAATGATCCAAACAGAATGTAGGTCACTGATTCTAAGGGTTCCAGATAGCATCGATTCAAAAAATCATAACTCTCTCATCTGGAATGATCTAAGGCAAACGAGACATTATTAGAAAAGTAATTTGATTTCCTTTTAGGGAAAAATATCATAAAGTTCTGTACAAACTATTAGGGTTTAAAAATTAATTTTCATATGATGATTACAGTGCTACCAATTTTAAAAATAAGGGAGTTTTTGGTTTTTCCAGGTTTCTTAGCTCCAGATTCGAGCCATAGATGAACAACTAGCTAGAATTTTATGCAGCATCAAAACATATTTTCAAGAAGATCTAGGTACATGGAAACAAAGAAACATCTAGAGGGTTCAGTGAAGCATGGAAGATCCTAAGTTTACCACATCCATGGCCACAAATGTATGAGTTGTCAAAGAAAAAAGGTCATGGTTAGATGGATTTTTGGGCTATTAAAGTGATGGAGATGATGAAAAAATAAAAAATAAATGAAAAAAAACTAATAAACCTTAAATCTTAGCTTCTCCTTTGAGAAGCAACTTTAAGCTCACTTTCTCTTGCTTTTTTTTTTTTTGATTTAGTAAGAAAAAGATGAAAAGAAAAAGGCTTTTGGTTAAATTTTGTTAGAAAAAAGTTTTAAAGATGAAAGTAAGTGAAAAGATGAGTTTTTAGATTTTTTTTATGGGTTTAGAAGAGCTACAGGAATGTGGTTTTTGGTTAAGGGTAGAAGGGAATGGAATAGTGTTTATGGAAGTGTGTTTGTGTCCCTCTTTCGCTAAGCTAAAGTTGGCTTTTTCACAGGCGAATGATCAACCAAGATTTAAAGGCCAAAAACCAAAGGCAATTTCAAATTTTCTTAATGTACAATAGGGGCAGCCCTAAATACTATGCTTAGCTAGCCAAAATCCTATTAGCTGATATGATTTGAGTGTTGGAACAAAGATGTTAGTCTGCAGATGAAAAAAAGCCAACTTTACCCTTGAACAAACCATTTAATCCATGAAAATGTCCCATTTTCAAGCTATTTTAGGCCTTAAAATCTGTTAAAACCTACTCATAATTCCAAAGTTAAGGCCTAGTATGAATTTAGATGGTTTTTTATGCCAAAAGTGTGTTTAAATTAGACTTTTAGATCAACGGTGCAAAGGCTTAAAAAATAGCATGAATTGGGCAAAAATGCCTTAATGTATTGATACAATACAAATTTTATTGATATATCTGGGGCAAAAAAAATCTAGAATGTATCGATACAATTACTTATGTACTGATAGATCTTGTCCAAAAATCGAATTTTAGCTATTGCCAAGCCTTATATCGATACATTTGGCCAATGTATTGATGCATAAAGCAAATGTACCAATACAAACCCTATTTTTATCAATACGATATGTAAAATTTTGAAATTTGATGATGTGGAGGCCTTATATCAATACATAAAGACCATGTATCGATACATACATGTAAAACTATGAAGTTTATGCACCTTTAACTCTTCATACATCTTACTGAGCCTAGAATGATGGAGAACCAATCCATTCGCATCCTAATGACCTAATGATATCCAAAAAGTGACCTTGGATGTCTTGAATGATGACTCGAATAAAATGGGGTATCTATAATTGCCTCACTTTTGCCGTTGAGTATCAAGAAGAGGCAAAGACCAATAGACACCATTTTTTTGGGATATGCTTGATGCTGCTTTATTTTTTCTGTGATAAAAAAACCAAAATTAATATAACGCCCAAATAAAATAATATTTAGTGGTGATTCCGATTGTGCAAAGAAATGTAAAGTTTAATTTTTTGGATGAGAAACCTAGACTATGATCGTAGGCTCAACCTATCTCTAAGTTCAACTTAAAAATAACAAAAAGCCAATATGCCAGGTCAGGGCCAGCAACATTAAACTTCGAAAAAAATTATTGACATGTTTTGGATAAAAGAACTAGACTATGATACTAGGCTTAACCAATCCCTAGGTTCGACTAAAAAGACTTGATAGCAATGTGCTAAATCATGGTAAGCAATGTTAGCCTTTGAAAACATTTATTGACAGTTTTTGGATAAAAAACCTAGACTATAATCTTAGGCTTAACCATCTCTAGATTTGACTAAAAAAATCAAAATGCCAACATGCCAAATCATGGCCAGCAACATTGGTCTTTTGAAAAGATTTCTTGACAAAGTGTCTTGACTAAGGTTCTTGACCAAAGTTCTTGACAGAAGATGCCAATAAGCCAAATCATAATGTTCTAATAACATTCAACTTTTAGAAAGATTTATTGGCAAAAGGTCTTGACTAAGGTTCTTGACTAAAGTTCATGACCAAAGTTCTTGACATAGATTTTAGACATGAGTTCTCAACAAAGGTTCTTATTCTTAACAAAGATTATAAAGATGGATTCTTGACAAAGAATCTAGATAAAGCTTCTAGACATAAGTTTTTGACAAAGGTTCTTAACATAGGTTTTAGAGAATAGTTCTTAACAATGGTTCTTAACACAAGTTCTAGACATGAGTTCTTGATAAAGTACCTATTAGTTAGTCTAACCTACCAGCATCACTAGGTTTTGACTTTAGATGACACGATGGCGAAGGCCAATTAGCTAGGACTAACTTATTGGCATCATTAGGCTTAGATTTTCATGACAACATAGCTTAGAGACATAGGGTTTTTACCTGAGTGACCCTCTAATTTGGTAATTTTTTATGTCATAGGTTTTTACTAGGAAGTTCTTCAAAGTTCAACAGGTTCTGCTTGCACTTAATGCTAACATGACAATGCTATGTAATGGCAATATGAATGCATGATGTAATGATGCGTGTGCAACTTTCTTGAGAACATAAGATATAACTGTGACATGAAGTTGAACATAAGAATAGTCATTACAAGCTATTCTATTGACTGGGAGTTTTGACAATTACTTCTTTGATGTCTCAGTTTAAGCTGCTGACTTTCTATTCAATGGGCTTTAAGATGATGACTTTTTTTAGATCATTTAGTGTTTAGATGATCAAGTTCTTGACTTTAGGTATCTTATGACCTTTCTAACAATTTATGGATTAAGTGTTTCTTAACTTTACGATATTCGATGATCTCTTTTAACAATTTAAGGATTTATGTTTCTTAACTCTAAGAGGTTTAATGGTTTCTTTTGATAGGTTGACTAGTTTCATTAACTGATTGAAAGTGAGGTAATTCTTTGTCTGCCTTGACTGGTTTGGTTAACATTTGAGTTTCAGTGGGATCTTTGACTTGGACATATTTGGCCTGGGGTTAGTTTCTGCCAATTTTTTCATGACCGATGGCTTTTTGAGGCTAGGAATAGTTTGACACACAATCATGACTAGTATGCTTCTTAATTCAGGATATGTGGGGTTTATTTTAACAAGGCCATTTGGTATTGTCAACAATTTGAGGACTAGATGATTGTTTATGTGTCTTGACTGATTCTATTAGTGTTTGAGTCTTGACTAGAATTTTAACTAGGGTGTAAGTTTGGCTTTGGTTACTTTTGAAAGTTTTTCAGAACTGATGACTTTAAGAAACCAGGCATAATTTGACCATGATCATGATGGGCAAGTGTTAAGTGTAGGGGATTCATGGGATAAATTAAGCTCCCTATGCTCTCTTTATCTTTTTGATGTAATATCAAAAAATCTTGATATGAATCTTATTGGATTATCAAGTATTATCAATTAAATGATAAGTATGATGCAATGCAGATGTGATGTGAGAGGGTTAAAAAAAAACAAGATAGCATTTCATTCATGACAAGAAATGTGATATAATTACATTTACATTTGGCAAAAGGTATAACGATAATAAGCTATAATGATAAGAAAGTAGTCTAGACTTTTGCAAACTAATTACGAAAAGGAGATGAATGTTCACCCACTTGGATTCCTTGAGATGTTTGACAAGTGCTAATCTTGGCTACTGATCCCAAGCTCTTGAGAAGTTGTTTGGAAAGCCTTTTGGGTAGGTGCTGGTCTTATTTGAGGAGTATTATTCTAGAAGGTATTTTGATGGAGGTTTTAAAGCTGGATCTCTTATTTTGACTCATAAGGGTGCTAGGTATTTTAAGAATTTAGGGGTTTTGACAGCCCTTTAATTGGATGGGATGATTTTCTCTTTTATGGCTATTTGAGCAATGTTGTATATAACTTTAGGATTTTTTTACTTTACTTCAAATAGCTTTTTTTTAGGTTTTCACCATAGGCTTCATTCTTTTTTTTCTTAACTTCTTTTTTTTTTCTGAGTGATTACTTTATCAGCCCCTTCAGGAAGCCTAAGACTTTCTAAAATAACAATTTTTTGAAGAATGGGGTTATTAGTTCAAGTAGCCATGCTAGATCGAAATAAACTTTTTGAGGTTTCTAGCACAAGCTAAGGTTCAAGGTTCTGAAAGAAAGGGCATACAAGCCCAAATTTAGTGTTTGAGGGTGATCAGATCAGGGATCATTTCTAAGGGTTTCCACCCCAAGGTGTCTTTGCTTTCTTTTTTTTAGTTCCCTCCTTCTTGATTTGATCTTGAGTTTGATTTTCAATTTGTCAAAAATTTTTTTTGACTTCCTATTTTTTTTTGGTTGTTTTTTCTATCTTTGACCTTTATTTTCTTGGAAGGAATTTATACTTTGATAACTTGGTTTATCCTATATTTGCCACATGATATCAGGCATTTTGACAATTTTGGAAGTGGATATCTACCTATTTTCCTTAAAAAATGCTTTATGTGCCCTTAGTGTGGAGGGTGATCCTTGATTAAGGTTTTCGGAAGAATGAATTCATAGGCTAAAAAGGTAGCAAAAGGGATAATTTTACAATTTGTGAAAGGATGGAAAGACAGAAGGTTGTCTTGCATTTCGAACACAACCACGTGAACTAAGAGTCATTCTTCGGGATATGGTTCTCTTAGAAAACATTTTGAATGTCTTATTTGCTCTAGAAATTAATGATCTTAAGTTTTAGTTGACCAAAAAAAAAGGTCCAAGTGGTTGTGACAACTCTAATGTCATAGGCCCTCTCTCAAAATCTTCGTTGGAATCAACTTCACTAGTACAGATTAACCATTCAAAATCGATCTCTAGAAGCTATTAAAAGTATCCATTATTAAAGCACCTGAAAGGGTGAGCAATAGACAAAAACATAAAGACAAAAGTTTTAAGCAAAAAAAAAGACTAATAGGGCGCACAAGATGAAATGTTTTACGCAAAAGTTATTTTTATTGATAGTAGGTGATAAAATACAGCAATTACATAGGATTCCTACAAGCTATTTGGCAGAAGTAAGGAAGTTTCAGTTCTTAACATTACACGAAATAGACTAAAAAAGCAAAAAGGTTTCTAGCATGACCCTATTGTTAAGAGCAGATTCTAGTGATTAGGGATAGATCTTATCACTTAGCCTAGATGGCCTTGGTTGATCATCGATTGCATTGACATGGAGGTTATCGACACTGATCATATTTACAGTTGGTTCAGCATGGTTGGGTAAATGATTAGCAATAACATTCAAACCCCTGATTCATCCTAATTTGCAAGACTTTCAAGTCAATAAGGCATTGTACCCTTCACTCAAAAGACCAGCAATTTTCAATGCCATGCCTCGCTACCCTAACATGGTAATCATAGTAGGCATTGTAATCATACCACTGAGGGTATGGGAGATTCTTTTTGGGATCATAAACAAGAGCGACCAAGCGACCCTAACGCAACACCTGGTAGAGCTCCTTATAGGTCATAGGGATGGGATCAAACTATTATCCCCTAAGTTTTGCCCCTCGGTTGTTTAAAGCATTGTTGGTAGGGGGATTAGCATTCTGATTAGCTAGAGGTAGATTATTTCATAAAGGATTTGAAGGGGTAGTAAAGATTGGATTATAAGTTACAGCATAAATCGACTGAGAAGGGTAAAGGATCACGACAGATTAAGGTAGGGTATGCCCAAGTAATATAGGCTAGGCACCTGATAATGCCTTAACTGACTTCTATTGGCATAGCTTATGGTGTTTACCTTTTCTTCCTTCCTTTTGTGGACCAGTGGCTTCTTGCTCAACCCAAATGACTCATCTGTAGATATCTTACCACTTTTAATCACTGCATCAATCATTTTGCCAGATAGAAACAGGTTGGTGGACTTTTTAGTGGCATTCTCTACTAATTTTTAATAATATGGGGCATGTAAGGTGTTAATGAATGTCATGGCATCTCCTTTTTAGTTAAAAAAAGCTAAACTAAAATTGCTTCTTCTTTTCACCATTGAGCATATTGCCTGAAGCTTCCAATAGGCTTCTTCTCTAGATTCAGAAGAGAGAAGTCATTGAAGGCCTAATCCGACACATGCTCGTACTGGTTCAAAAAGGTCTAGCCCAGTCAACCTAAGACTGAATTTTAACATTATCAACTCAATGTAGCATCTGGCGATCACCCCGGTTAAACTATGTTGGAAATAGTAGATGAAAAGTTTTCATCTTTCTCATACCCAGCTATCTTTTTAAGGTACATTCAAACATGCATAATGGAGTCAATAGTTCCATTGAACTTTTCAAACTTTACCATCTATTTCTGACAAGATTAGGGCCTCTCCAGAGAAGGCTTGGTTCACGACATATGATCTTTTCCAATTAGGGTTCCACTCATCCTATGCATCTTTATGAATTGGGAGGATCTTTTTTAATACCAATTCACCTGGGTGAAATTATTATGGGTGCATCTTTTTATCATAGGCTCTGATCGTACGTCTTTAATACATTTGACCATGACAGATGGCCTTCATGCATTTTTCCCCAATGAGGTTGAGCTGGTCATATCTGTTCTTGACCTATTCGGCTTCTTCAAGTTTGGTTTCCATTAAGACTCTAAGAGAAGGGATCTCGACTTTGATAGGCAATACAGCTTCCATCCCATAAACGATAAAAAATAGGGTAGCACTCGTGAAAGTGTGAATTGAGGTTCGATAGGCATGAAGCGCAAAGAATAGCTTCTCATCCAATCTTTGTAAGTCTCAGCCATTTTCTCAACTATTCTTTTAATGTTTTTGTTGGCTGCCTTGACTGCCCATTCATCTTTGGGCAATAAAAGACATAATTATGATGCTAGATCTTAAACTGTGAGCAGATTGCTAGCATCATTTTATTGTTTAAATTGCTTGCATTGTCTATGATGATTTGGTTTGGGAGGCCATATCTACAGATGATGTCCCGCTGGACAAACTTACAGACGGTTGATATAGTGACATTAGCATACAAGACAACCTCCACCCATTTAGTGAAATAGTCGATCGCTACTAAGATAAAATGATGCCCATTAAAAGCTTTAGGGGTGATTGGCCTGATCACGTCCATGCCCCACATAGAGAATGGCCATGGGGCCATCATGACATGAAGTGGCATTGAAGGGATATTGATCTTGTCTGCATAGATTTGACACTTATGGCATGTTCGAGCGTAATTGATGCAGTCTCTCTCGAGGGTCAACCAGTAATAACTCGCTCTCATGATTTGCTTGGCCATCCGATGTCCATTAGCATGTGTGCCACAAATCCCTTCATGAACTTCTTCTAGGATCTTTTTGGCTTCAGGAGTGTCAGTGCATCTGAGCAATACTTGATCATTCCATCGAGAACAAATCCCATAGCCATCCTTCTGATAGTCCCCTTATCATTCTCAGTTGTTTATTTGGGATATTGCTGATCCTTGATGTAATAAAGGATGTCATAGTACCATGGTAGGCTATCCTTCTTTTTTTCGATACTATGATAATGAACTGGAGTTGTGTAGATGCTCATCTGGATGGAAGCAATGTCCGACTCTTGGTTGGCTTTAAACATGGATGATAACGTAGCCAAAGCATTAGCTATTTGGTTCTCTTCTTGAGGTAAGTGTTGAAAACTAATATCATTAAATTCATTCTTGAGCTCTGCTATCAGCTTTCCATACTGCATCAGCTTGGCATCATGAGTTTGCCACTCTCCTTTCAATTGGTAGATGACTAGGGTCGAATCACCAAACATCTATAATATCTTGACATTTCTTTCAATGGTTGCTTGAAGCCCCATGACGCAAGCTTCATACTCTATGATATTATTCGTGCAGTCGAAATTTAGCCTTACTGTAAATGGATAATGACTCCCGTCAGGTGACATCAATATTGCCTCAATTCCATGTCCTAGAGCATTTGATGCTCCATCAAAACAAATCTTCCAGGATTAATCTTGGTTGAAGGCATCTTCATCTTTAGAAATGCAAATTAGATTTTCATAGTCATCTGTCCCTTGATTTGCCAAAAAGTTAGGTATCGCACTGCCCTTAATGGCTTTTTGACTAACATAGGTAATATCGTATTTCGAAAATAGGACTTGCCATCTAGCTAGCCTTCCTGATAGTGCAAGGGCTTCACATAGATACTTGATAGGATTGAGCCTTGCAATCAACCATGTGGTGTGATACAGCATGTACTGCCTGAGTCTTCTGGCTGTCCATACTAAAGCACAGCATAACTTCTCGACTGTGGAGTAATTGCACTTGCATTCCATGAACTTTTTGCTTAAGTAGTAGATTGCTTGTTCCTTTTTTCCTGACTCATCATGCTGTCATAACACATAACCCATAGACTTGTCAAAGACTACTAAGTAAAGGATTAAAGGTTGACCACGCACTGACAGCACCAATACTGGTGGGCATGACAGATAATGTTTGACTTTATCAAAGGCTTCTTGACATGCCTCATTCCACTCTCCTAGATTTTGTTTGTGAAGGAGCCAAAAGATAGGGTCGCATTTGTCAGTGAACTGGGATATGAATCTAGCAATGTATTTCAGCCTCCCTAAAAAGCTTCTCACTTCTTTTTGGGTTTGAAGTGGTGGCATATCTTGAATGGCTTTGACTTTGTTTGGGTCAACTTCAATCCCTTTTTCGCTAACTATAAAGCCTAGAAGCTTACCCGAAGTGACTCCGAAGGTACATCTTGATCTGGTTGTAACTTGAAAATCCATCCATAAAGGAGAAAACATAATTCTTGGCTGTGTTGTCTACCAAAGTGTCGATACAGGGTAGCGAAAAGTTATCTTTGGGACTAGCTCGATTCAAATCCCTATAATCAACACACATTCGTACTTTGCCATCTTTCTTTGGGACTAGGACTATGTTGGCAACCCATTCTGGATATTTGGCTACTCTAATAAACCTTGTATCAAACTGCTTCTTGACTTTCTCTTTAATTTTGAGGAGCATTTTTGGCTTCATCCTCTTTAACTTTTGCCAGATTGGTTTGCATCCAGGCTTAATGGGAAGCTTGTGGACCACTATATCAGTGTCTAGTCCTGGCATGTCTTGATATAACCAAGGGAATACATCCTGATATTCCTAGAGTAGGTCTATCAGCTTGGTCCTAGTTGTCAACTTTATTAAGGTTTCGATTTTAACCTCTTTTTGGTCCTCCTGAGTACCTAGAGTTATTACTTCCGTTGGGTCTTTATGAGGCATGATCTGCTTTTCCTCTTGCTCAACTAATCGTAAGAGGTTTGGTGGTACAGAGCTTTTTTTCAAAATTTTTTTCAGGATCGACTTCACTAGTGCAAATTGACTATTCAAAATTGATCTTCAAAGACCTATCAGACATATCCATGTTAATGTCGTCAGGACACTTAAAAGGACGAAGAAATAAACATTGCAAAAGGCACACATAACTAAGGGATTTGGATAAAAATGAAGGCAAAAGAGTAATATAGACAAAAAGGTTGAAAAGTGATACACAATATGGAATGATATGTGCAAAAGTCATTTCATTTATAATATTTGATAAAAAATTCCCCTTACATAGGACACCTATCTGCCTTTGGGTGAGGGCAGGTAGGTTGTCATTTCTTGACATTACATGAAAGGGATAGGAAAAGTGCAGAGGCTTCTGTCATGACCCTATCATCAAAATTAGGTCTTAGTGGAAGGACACGAATTTTATGGCTTAGTATCTTAGAGATAGAGGTTGTTAAATGCCCTAGGATGACCAAGACATCTTTGGTCTTTTGCTCTTCCGATTGGCTTGCATCAATTCGTTCTCCCGAATGAAATATCTCATGGAAAGATGGAAATATTGTCGGCTTCGACTCCCCTTTTCGACCTAATGATCGTGTCATCTCTTAGTTACAGGTCCTCTTTTCTTGTTGCTTTCTTGAATGCACATTGGCCTTATATCCTAAGCCTCTTTTGTTGGCTTAAGTGGTGACTTGTAAGGCTAGGGCCATCCCCTGCAAATTCTTGCCAAGCCTTTTTTCGGCACAGAAACCTTTACCAACAGTCATTTTTAAACCTGAGTGGGTACTTTTTGACAAATGGGGTTCGACTATTGGTAATCTTTCTCCCACAAATGTCGCATTGACGAACTCGAAGGATTGGAATGATGAATCCGGTGCATCTTCATTAGGCTCTAGGTAGATATCCTCTATGAAAGCAGTGGCGATCATTTATTCTTCAGCTCCAATAGTGACTACTTTGTCATCTATCACAAATTTGAGCTTCTGATGGAGAAAGGATAGGACGGCTCCAGCGGAGTGTATCCATGGCCTTCCTCATAGGCAGTTGTAAGAAGGATTAATATCCATAACTTGAAAGTTAACTTCATATGTACATAAGCTTATCTGAAGCTATATTGTGACATTTCTAATTACTCCACGACATGTTCCATCAAAAGCTCAGACTATGGTGTAGCTACTTTTGAAGTTGGACTGATCGACAGGGAGTTTGCTTAATGTAGTCATAGGCATAACATTAAGGGCTGACCCGTTGTCTATAAGTACCTTGGACAAAATATATCCCTTGCAATGGGTAGTGATATGCAGATATAACTGCCCTTGCCTCCAAGTGGGATCCCATCATCAGTGAAGGAGGTATAATTATTGGCCATGATGTTGTTTATTAGCTGATCCAACTTATCTATAGAGACATCCGGGGGCACATATGCTTCACTTAGCACCTTTAGTAATGCATTTCGATAAACCTCTGAATTAAGAAGCAAAGATAGCATGGAAATCTTGGCGAATTATTTGCTTAATCGATCCACAATGCAGTATTCACTATGCTTGATGAACTTGAGAAACTCCATGGCTTCTCTTTCACTCACTACTTCCTTGACTTTTTTAGGCTTCAAATTTTTTGCTTGGGTCTAAGTAGTGCTGGTGCTTGGAGATGCATCAACCTTCTATTGTTCTTGAGCTGGGAAAGCATAACACCTGCCACTACGGGTTAGGTGACTAACCCCTGATAGTTCCATTACAACAGTTAAGAGAGTTAGTTCTCCGATCATCACTACCTGATTCTCGTATTTCCATGGGACAACTTTGTTACTCTTATACAGGAATAGTTTAGGTACTTCTACCATTAACTTTGGTGTAGGTGTCAGAGAACTGACCTTAGAACTTGGCTTGCCATAAAGAATGAGGGGTCAATTTCTCCCCTAAGGTGGCTTCGTGGTTTCATCTCCTATCATGTTGATAGACTCAGCAGCAGGTGTGATCTTATGATAGAATTCTATCTGGCCTTCATTCATTATTCTTTGAACTATGGACCTAAACTCCTTGCATGTTTGTAGGGTATGACCTACAACTGTGTAGAAGTCACAGAAGTTGTCGGGATTGTCTTCTAATTTTTTTATTGCATTGAGCAACCCGACTTGAATTAATGCTTGCCAGACCAAAAACATTAACATCCTTATATCCTCTATGCTTGCCCTTACTTCATGTTTGTTTCCAATGTTGATCACGTTTGTAGCTGGCTCGATATGCTTTGGTAAAGGATTGGTGGTAACATTTGGTCCCTGGTTCATCCCAAACTGCAAGACTTTTGAGTTAATTAGATTTTGCACATTTTATTTAAAAGATATGCAGTTCTTAATGTCATGCCTTGCTGCCCCAGTATGGTATTCACAGTGGGCATTAAGGTTGTACCATTATAGGTATGGTGGCTTTTTTTCTAGGACATAGATAGAGGCCACTAAATAATTTTGGAGCAAGGTCTGGTAGAGCTTCTTATAGGTCATAGGGATGGGATCAAAATGTTCTCTTGGTTAATTTGCCCATCGATTGCCAGGTGCATTATTGGTTGCTCGATTAGTACTTTGGTGAACTTGTGGAGGGTAGCTTTGTGGTGGGTTGGATAGGATTGCAAAGGATGGGTTATAGGTTATGGCATTAATTGGCTAAGGGGGGATGGTGATAGGGTAAGAATACAGTGTGTTTGGGTAATAAGGGTCAGGTATTTAATGTCATTTTGGCTGAGATAAGCTAGTGTAACTTATGGCATTGGCCTCTCCTTCCTTCTTTTCACTGGCAATAGGTTTCTTGCTTAATCCAAACATTTCCCTGGCTGACATTCTACCACTCATAATGGCTGTGTCAATCATTTCTCTAGAGAGGACTAGGTCTATAAATTTCTTAGTGGTATTTCCTACGAGCTTCTCATAATAAGGAGCGTGTAAGGTATGGATGAAAGTGACTGTCATCTCTTTTTTTGTATGGGGAGGCTGGATTAGGGCTGCTTCCTCTCTCCACCTTTAGGCGTATTGCTTGAAGCTTTTAGTAGATTTCTTCTCAAAATTCATCAAGGAAAGTCGATCTGGTGCCCAATCTGACACGTGCTGGTATTGATTCAGAAAAGCCTTAGCCAACTCGACCCATGATTGGATTTTCACATTGTTTAGCTCGATATACCACTAAGCTACTGCCCCAATAAGGTTATGTTGGAAGTAGTGGATGAAGAGCTTTTCATCTTTTTCATACCCGGCCATCTTTCATAGGTACATTCAAATATGGACAGAAGGGTTGGTGGTTCCATTAAACTTTTCAAACTCTGGGACTTTAAATTTTGGGGGAATGACAAGGTTGGACACCAAAGACAACGATTGTGCATCAAGAGCTCTAAACTTGTCACTCCCTTCGATAGCTTGGAGGTATTTTTCCAGTAGTTGGAATTTGTTCACTTTTTTTATAGTCATGGTGGACTTTTGACCTTCTGTTTTCTTTGGTTCCTCCTAGTCAAGGGTTATTAGATTTGCTGATGAGACTCCTGCATTCACCTATTAAGTACCGGAAATGAATTAACCTACTGCAACAAGATTAAGGTAGATAACTGGTGGAGCCTGATCGGCAGGTGTAGGAGCGGGCCGTTGTCCTTGTCTAGTTTCTCCTTGGGCAGGTTCTGGATTATTGGCAGGGGACTTTCAACATTGGAAGGATCATTCCTTGTTTCAGTAGTGCTTGCTTACCCTTTTTCTTTCATAAAGATAGTCATTAGTTCCATAAGTTTTGCGATTTGATTTTGCATTTTGTATTGCTGATGAAGCATCTAGTCCTGTGATTCCTTGACCATTAGCTCAAGTTGTTCAATACGAGCTTCATGATCACTCTCCATGATTTACTTACGGCATCATGTGTTGTAGCGGTGCGTGATGTAAGGTTTCGTGTTTCTGATTGACCTCGGAATCCTTTGCACTTTTATGGCCCAATTCTCGTATTCGACCTTTTTTTAAAAAAATGTATTTATTGATGAGCATTTATGATGTGATGATGAGTTAAGACAATGAATGATTGATGCAAGTGCAATGAAAAAATGGTGAAATTAAATGTGCATATGCATTAGAGACAATTAATTCTTCGAACAGCTTCATCAATAACATCATTCATAGAGTCATAAAAGGGTTTTTTCTTTTACAACATGATTACAGCTAAAAGTATCTAGCATGATTACATTGTGTAATCACACGATCAAGAAAACCCAAAAGTCATTGCTCACGATTTCCAACAGGTGTAATATCTTGCCTTATGGATTGAGTTATTTCAGTCATGTCATCCGTCTCTTGTTGAGCCATCTGAACTTGTTGAGTGAGGTGTTGATGTTGTTCTTGGTAGTTTAGACATGCTTAGTCAATTGTTGCTTGCCAATCTAGTTCGCATTGCTCGGAAGCCCTTGTTAGTTCATTGATATGACCTTGATGATCCTAAAGAGACTATTCTAACTCTTGGATTCTATGAATAAGGGCTTCATTTTTAACCCTGGTGGCTCTTGCATCTCGCATTTGGGCCTTGAATCTTTGATTCCTTCATTGGTAGGTGGAAGCAAGAGCACATGCCCTCGTGACTTTTCTTTGTTGGTTCTGACTTCCTCTTTTTGCCGATTCAGCTCATGATTAAGAGTGGCAACTTTCGCTTCCCATTCGACTGATGTCTTGCTAATACGTCCGGACTTGTTAGCTTTTTTGAGTGTCACAAAATCCTTAGTTAGGCTCTTAAGGTCATCCTTGAAGCGATCCCTTTCTTTAATGACTCGATCTATTTTATCAGTCCTAAGATAGATATCCATCTTTAGCTGGCCCTTTTCCTCCATAAATCGAGAGATTTCTGTAGCAAAAGATGTCTTTTCTTGCTAGAACTCCTTCCTAAGTAGCTCGATCTCAGAAGGCGATTCCTCTATTGGGATTTGCAGTATCCCAGAGTTAGGTGGTGGTAATGAATCATCGATACGGCAGAGTCTCTATTCTTCATATCCAGGCATGGTGGGGCTTCCTCTCCAGTATCTTTCCATATAATGGATCTTCTTCCAACCTTGGAAAGCTAATTGGATTTTCACTTTATAATTGGGCTCCCATATTGAAAATCCCACTATCCTAAGTCTTCGAAGAACGAGATGAATTATTGCACTAGAACTGATGCAATACCAAAAGAGAAGCATAATTGGTATTTCCCTATAATCCCAAGAGCGGCATACAAGGGTAGTCTCCACATCTGTACATAATCGACAGGGGGAACACCCATGGGGCTCTCCACATGATTTCCTCCTCTTTGAAGTTTCGTAATTCCTCAACCCAATGCTTTTCTGTCTCATCTTGATGACATTCTTCCTCTAATGCCATCGAAAGAGAACTGATCTTAAAAAAGAAATTTTGCCTAAATTTTCCTTTCCTAACACAAAGATGACATAGGAGACATATCTGGAGCGATGGGATACACCCGATAAACCTTTCTATTCCCATATTTTTACAAAAGCTGAAGGTGGGGATAGTTTTGGCGATAATGGTGGAAGCAGGGTTGATGTTACAACATAGTGTCGTAACATACTCCGGGGTGGATCCTTGCAAATCTAGGGGTGCATATGACTTAAAATATTTTCCTAACTTGGAAATGTCTTCTTGACCGAGACTTTTCTTTGGCGATGTGATGAGAACGAGAATATATAGATTCTCGACTTAGGGTACAATGAAAGGGACAATAAGATCAATCACTCATCTTATTGGTCTCAAATGACCATCACGAAATGGCCAACGCTTGGAGTTGCCACCGATCATTTAGGGCTAGGCATGATCGAATGCCTATTGAAACCTATGTTTTAAGTTACAAAACTCAAAACATCAATCCCATGGTCAACGTAGTACAAAGATTCACCATTGGGTTTAGGAGTTGGTTACGCGTGATAAGGTATGAACCTCTTCATGAAGCCCAAAATCGGTACCTTACTAGCTATGTCATATCTCAGTTTCGATTCTTTCGATCTTAACTTGTCATTATTTCGATATAACCCTCTCTTAATGCATGAATCTTATAGAAATACAAATCTAAGTTCGATAAAAAAGATTTAATCTTATATATGCCCTGGAGAGATAGGGAATATAGAGATTTTTGATAAAAATGACCTCTGGATTTTACTTTGAAAATAGAATGTTCCATTTTGGGCACTAGAGAGATACCAACGTGGAACATTACCTTTACTTTTATTTGGAAATGTTTGAAAACGTGAATGCAAATAATCATCACAAAGAAATCATCTTAGTAAGGCAATAAATGAAATAACATAATAGGGACCATTCAATGCAAGGATAAAGAAAGTGGGTGGATTATTGGAATTTAACTCGCTATTGGCATCGATTATTTAGGAATAACCAAATCAATAATTTTTTATATGCATCTGGGTTTCTTGATTAAGCGAAGTTTGTTTGACATATTCATGAAAGTCCAGGAAAGAGAAAGTTTCAATTGAAGTTGAAAGATAGGGTTAGAGTATCCCCTTAGAAGGATAGGGTTAAAGTATCCCCTCAAAAGGTCAGGTTGGAGTAACCCGATGGATGACAAATAATTTGACAATGAAAGATTTTTTTAGATCTTGACAAATTTGAAGAGCGGGGTTAGAGTGTCCCCTCGAAAGGCCGGGGTTGGAGTATCCCCACGGATGACAAATAATTTGACAATGAAAGATTTTTTTAGATCTTGATAAATTTGAAAAGTAAAGTTGGAGTGTCCCCTCGAAAGGTTAAGGTTAGAGTATCCCTGAAAGTGACATGTCCGACACTCTTTAAAGAAGTTGAGTTGGAAAAATTAAGTTGATAAAATCTTGTGATTTAGAAGACAGGTGAGCATTTTAACGACTTTTGGTGAAAAGAATTATTATGAATGAGGATGGTAAAGATGTAAAATGTATTTGTGCCTTAATACGAGCCTATGGGAGGTCAAAGTGTATTCTCGAGTCTAATCGAGTTGACATAGAGATATTCGAATGTCTCGAGATAAAATTCAAGAAAACAACTTAATTTTGACCAAAATCGAAAATAGGGGACAGCATCGCGCTATCTTGCTTCCTGAATTTATTCTAAATTGGTTTGAAGGATTTAGAAGGTGGACAAGACACCTTAGAAAGGTAACTCAATAAGGGTCATCCTAAGAATATTCCCACTACCCCAAAAAGTAACTTTCTAGGGGAATAAATTTTCAAGTTCAGATTGATAGTGCTGCTGGCAGAGCATATGAGGGACAAGGTGTGTCAAAATTTGAAAAATCACCCCAGACTCATTTAGTATAAAAAAAGTGCATACAATACCCTTCTGAAAAGGGAATTTCATGAACCTCTTAGGAAAAATGTTTGAAAAATTTGGAACAATCATTTAGTGGGCTTGAACGACCCAACCAGAATACATGTTTAGATTCAAGAGGTTCTGGATAGTTTAGACTTGAAAAATCATAACTATCTCATCTGTAATGATTTAGGGGTGAATAAGACATCGTTTTAAAGATAATTCGACATGCTTTGATAGAAAAATATCATAAAATTCATGAAAAATCATTTAGAATTTTAAAGTGAATTTTCAATTTACAATAATTGTGCTACAAGTAGGGGACAAAGCAAGACAAGGGATATCTCTTATTTGTTATGTCTATGGGTCCAGACTTGAGTCATTGACATTCGAACGTCCATGACTAAAGGGAAAGAGTGGCATGAGTATCATAAGCTCATTTGCACAGCCTCAGAGTAGTTTAGGACGATGAAACAACTCGTTGATCATACTACTCAAGGTTTTGACTCAAGAAAAAGGCATAAACATTTAGGGAATAATTGTAAGATCATTTTCATTTCAAAATCAGAAGATTTGAGTTTGTTTAACCAAGATTCCAGATTTGGAAAACTTAATTTTCCCCAAGATATTTTGTTAGCTTTAAGGAAAATGCTAAGTCCATGCTAATCCTCATTGGTTGAGGTTAACATGCTTGGCTTAGGGGGTTTCGAAAAT
>JBBYHM010355654.1:0-22338 GCA_038381775.1 Adansonia rubrostipa | reverse complement strand
AGGCATTTTGCACATCAAAGGGGCATTAAGGCATCCAAATCTTAAACTACCACAACTAAAAGCCACAATAATGCATGATAATCCTAAGAGGGTGATGGAAACATAGAGAGCTTACTAAAATGATGAAGATGCTAAAAAACACAAAATGCATGTGATAGAGTAAGAAGTTATACCAACCAACTTCAATTTTTGGCCAAATAGTTGGAACAGCAGAGATAGCTTGAATTTCCCTCTTTTCTTTGTTGTTAATAAGCAAGAAAAAGAGAAAAACAATGAGGTTTTGGTTCTAGTATGAATGAGGGTGATTTTTAGAATGTGTAGAAGTTGAGAGTAAGCATTTTGGGGTTACTTTTAAGTGTTGAGTGAAGAGCTATGGGATTTGGTTTTCTTGGTGTAAGAATGTGTTTTGAAAGCTGAAAATGAGCTAGAATCTAACCTTTTTTAGCTGAGATATAGGTGGTCTATTTATACTATCATTTTGGAGCCAATTTAGAGGTGTTTTTAATCATTTCTCAATAGGGACAAAGTGGTGTTAGCTTAGTGGCTATAGAGTGGCTGTAGGGAGCAACTTGCTGCCAAGGTGATGGACATAGGGTGGCTGGTTTAAATACTGAAAGGATTTTCCAGCAAATAGGGTGGTTGATGGTGATCTTAGCCAATAAACTAGGGAGGAGTAGGGTAATCATGTGACATTGACCTTTTTGATCTAATTTAGACTTCAAAAAAAATGTTTTGATGAATTTAAAAGTCTAAATTCGTGATTTGATATTGGTTTTGATCTTTTTTGATACAAAGAAATGAGTTAAAATTGAGTTTTTGATTAATGGTGGACAAGTCAAAAATGCTCGGATTGTGGAAAATTAGCCTAGTTGCTAAAAAAATAGCCTGGACAAAATACGGTGTCTACAAAGGCCATTTTTTATGGTGTCATCAGAGCCATTTAGATAAGGACACGAATAAATTTCTCACTATTTATGACCAAGTTATGGTAAATTAAGAAGCCATAAGTACAAATGATTTATATTAGTGCTTAAGTATTGATATGAGGCTTTTATGTCACAAAAAACTTGAATTTTCACTTGTAGTACCAATACAAGAGGGCTTAGTATCGATACCTAAGATGTGGTATCAATACCTAGCATGTTTGTATCGCTATAGACCTTGGCAGTAGCTAAAGTTGTGATTTTTTACAAAATGTATCAATACGTAAGCATTAGTATCGCTACAAATCTATGAAGTATCGACAAGGCCTCTAAGTCTCAAGATTGGAAATAGTTTTATTCTCTTAGTGTCAATACACTCCTTTTTTGTATTGATACTGATAGGTAAAAATTGCCTTGTGTATTAATATAATATGTTTTGTATCGATACACCAAGGCATTTTTGCCAATTCAAACCACCTTTGTAGCCTTTAAAAATCTGACTCAAACATGTTTTTGCACACAAGAAACAATCATAAATCATTGTAAACCTAGGCTTTGGGCCTATGATTGGATTTAAACAAATTTTTAGAGCCTAAATAGCTAATGGTGAGGGTCACTTTCATAAGATATATGGTTGTAAGAGGGCATGTCAGGCATATCTTTAGCTTTTAGGCTATTATAGCTTGTCTACCCCCTTTTCTTAGTGCAATAAAACCTTCAAAAACTCAACTTTTCATGCACTTTCACCTTCAAAACACCCCATCAGTAACTATATTACTAGAAAGCTTCTTCCTTTCTTCATTTTCTTGCTAAAAAATAGTGAAAAAAAGGGATAAAGTGAGCTTAAAGTCACTACTTTGGGAAAAGAGAAGAAGTTCAAGCTTTTTTAGTATATTTTCTACCTTCCTCTATTTTTTTACCATTTAAACCATTTTAGTGAGCCCTTTATGCTGTCATGACCATCCTAGGACTCTCATGCATAATAGTTGCCTTGGTTGTGGTAGTCTTAGGATCTTGAGGACCCTTTTGATACCTTAATGCTATTTGGATATGCAAATACACCATGCTGCATTTTCATCATTATCACAACCTCCATTTATGCATTTCTTGCCATGTCTCTTTCATATTCACAGATCCATCTCATATTTAAATGTTCACCTTAACATGCCTTATGTATGTTCATGCATTTTCTTATATTTTAAGGAGTATCATGAAATAAAAATGTTGTCTTGATAACTTAAGCATGCATTCCTTTGTTTAAATATGCTCATATCATTTCCATGCACCTTATTTGTCATTTTTTTAATGTTTTTGTCACTCATTTCCATGACAGAATATCATCTTTGTGTGTTTGCATGTTTAGTCCATGTTCATTTTTGTGTGTGTTGTATTTTTTTCATGACATCTCTATCAAAATGCTTATTTATTTCTGAAAAACTGCTTTTCAGAAAAATCCCTAAGTTAAGTTCATGCTACCTCTAATAGATAAAGAATAACATGGTTTTAATGTTTTCATAAAATTGATCTTCCAATCTTAGGGACAAATCAACATTTCAGCTTTGGATTCATGGTAAAATAAGTTCAAAGATGTTATTTTTCAAAGAAAAAATGATCCTCTTTTAGTTGAAAAATATAGTAAGCCTTGATCTTGAGTCTGATATTCTCTTTAGTGACATGGTCAATGGGTAATTTCGTCATCCCAAACTACTCCAAGATTGTGGAATGAACTTGTGATGCTCATTTTACTTTTTGTCACAGACGTTCAAACGTCCTAAACCTGAGCCTATCTTTGAAAAAACCCAAAAAATATCGAATAGCCCTTTGTTTTTCTCTGGCATCATTATAGTCTAAGTTTGGAAAATTATTTTCTAACCATAAAATATTTTTGTTGATTTTTTGATAATTTTTCCTTAAAGGTTATCAAAATACCTTTGCAACGATGTTTTGTTTGCCTTTAGATCATCTCGAATGAGGGAGTTATGATTTTTCAAATTTTGCTATCTGAAACCCTTAGAACCAGCGCATGATACTCTATTTAGGCCATTTTGACCCATTAGATTTTTTTTTTGAAAATTTTAAATTTTTTTTCTAAAATCTTCATGAAATTTCCTTTCTAAAAAGGTATTGTACATGATCTCATGATTTTGGATAATCCTGAAATGATCTTTCAAAATCCATCATTCCCTTTTCTTTGTACATGCTGCCAGTGTCGAGACAAACAACTTCAAAAATTAATTTTGCCTAGAAAGTGATTTTCTAAGATTTTTGGAATATTTTTACATTAAACTGAGACATTCAAGATAAACATTAAATCGAGTTACCTTTTTAACAGTATCTCATTGGCCCTCCGAAGCCTTCGGATGCACCTAAAATAAATTCAAGAAATGAGATTACATGATGTTGTCCCCTGTTTTTAACTTAATTTCCAAATCTCCTTTTATCGAGAGATTCGAATGCCTCAAAATGCACCTGATTAGTTCCCCAACAATACAAGCCCTTTAGACTGGGATCAAGGCTAAAATATAAAAAAATGATATCATACAAAATATATTTTCCTCTATATTAAAATTTTCACTAGTGGAGATACTTTAACTCCACTACTTCGAGGGGATATTCCAACCTCATTTTTCATTAAAAATTTAATTTTTCTCTTTATTCCTAATTATTATCATAACTTTATCTTTGGGGATACTCTAGTCCCACCTCTCTGAAAGGATACTCCAGTCTTGCTTTTACCTCAAAAAATTAAAAAATTTTCCCTATTCCAGATGCCTTGGATTGTTTTGATTAAAATATTCTTTTTCTCGCAAATTACCATTGAATCCAAACCTATTTCTAAATTGTCATCTTGGTTATTTGTCAATGGTCAAAGACAACTATGAGACATATTCCCATCGTCCTTCTTTTTTACACTTTTTTCTTTGTGATTATTTGTTTATGATATTATTATATTCATTCTCGTTTTACTAACATGTTTCCTTTTTGTAGTGATTATCATGCATTCATATTTAAAACTTGTTTTCTAATAAAATTTACAAGGCAATATTCCATGTTGGTATCTCTCTAGTGCCTAATACAGAATATCTAAAATTTTAAAATCCAATCCAGACATTATTTTCATAAAAAAATTCCTATATTTCTTGCACCTCCAAGGTGCATGGAAGATCTAATTTTTTTTTTTTAAAAAAGCGTATCTACATTTTAGAAAACTTCATGCATCAAAGGGAATTAGTTCTAAATAATGACAAAAATGGAACCAATTAAGCTGATACTGCAGTGAGACATAGCTAATAGGTACCGATTTTGGGGCATTATGGGGGTGCTAATCCTTCCCCATGTGTAACCAACTCCCAAACCCAACCAACAAATCTCTGGATTTTGTAGACCTTGAAATCGATGCTTTGAGTTTCGTAACTCAGAATGCTATTTCAATAGGCACCCAATCATGCCTAGCCTGAAATGATCGGTAGCGACTCCAAGTTTGTGGCCACTTTATGGTAGCCATTCGAGACTAATTGGATGAGAGATTCACCCGATGGTTACTCTCTCTTCATATTATTACGCGTAATCCAAATCTCGATGATGGGGTAAACTTAAAGGCTCGACCACCACCATTATCATATATTTTTAAGTTGCACTTGTTAAGCCCTTTAGATCATCCAAAGTTTTAAAGGTGGGCACATGGTGACAGTAGTGTTAGTGTAGTCTTAGGCTAGTTTGGAATTTGATTATCTTGCCATAGTTCAAAATTTAGATGTTTAAAAAGTATGGTGAATTCATATGGCCCAAGGTACATTTGATGACATATTACCATAAAATGGCTAGGTATGCTAGAGATGAGAAATTACTTGTCCATATTTTCCTAAAAGCTTGGCTGGGATAATTTTGTAATGGTACTTCCAATTAGAAAGAAGCCAAATAAGCCCATGAAGGGATCTAACTCGAGCATTTTTATGACAATATAAGCGTAAGTTGGAAATTGCTTTGAATCAAGGAACCCTTCAAAACATGAAACTGAATCCTAACGAGAGCTATAGAGAATATGCCTATAAATAGACAAGCATAGCTTTGTAAGTCTAACCAACTCTCATTAATAGAGAAATGCATGCCTATTTCATGGATACGCTGCCACCCTGTACTATAAAAAATTAGTTAAAAATGTATTTTTTGAGTTTATAGATATTTTGTTTGTTTAAAAAAGAATTAAACATGGCATAAAATGGGGAAAGATCATGGACACTAGCTAGGTGGCATATGTAAGATGAAAGAGTGATCCTATCATCAAATGCCAGAAAGTCATGGTCAATAGAAGCCAAGATCATAGTAAATTAAGAAAGTAAAGAAATCTATTCAGACAATGTTCTCGCCCCTAGCCTTTTTTCTCAGTGACCTTAACAAGTTTATCCTTCTACCTTATATCCTTTTATATAAACTTTTTCGACCATGAGTTCTAAAAGGCGAACAGACTTGGAAAATAGTTTAGGTAATTCTTAGAAGCAAAAGAGAAAAAAGGATAAAGATGTATCATGCCTCAGCGATTTCCTACACTGAGCTTTTTTCTTTGCTCGTTCAGAACCAGATGATCTCCATTATCCCAGCAAAGCCTAAAAAATCTCCTTATCTAGATTGGTACAATTCAAGTGTCAGATGCGAGTATCACCAAAAGGTGAAAAGTCATTCCACGGAGAACTATAATGCATTCAAGAACAAAGTACAAGCTCTTTAACATGCTAACCTGGTAAAATTCCAAGAGCTGGTGGATGCTTATCAAGGACGATTGGATTGAGGGTAATTGATCTTATGGTAGTATGCCAATTAGAGGCAGTTTCTATTTTGACTTTAAAATTTTATATATATTTTTTAGAAACTATGAATTTTGAAATAAATTTTGGTTTATAAATATTATGCATTTTGTTATAATCCATAAATTTTATAAATAATAATTTCCAAATCTAATATAATAGAAGCATTTGGAAAAATTTTGCTTGGGTAGATGATCACCATTAGGTTAAACCCTCTCAAAAAAGGTCTTTCACTTCTATATGTACTATTATCCTATATATTCAAGCATACGCCTTTCACACCTGAATGTTCTTTTTTGGATTCCTTGAAGGTCGAACAAATAGGTTATGCTTCTAAAAGATGCAGATGCTAATAGGTCATTATCTGTTACAATAATGGTAGTGATTTCAAGATCTCCCTTATTTGGATAGCTTTTTGCCATAATTTTTATGATAGTCTTCCAAATCCTTGATTTAAGAAGAATAAAAACAAACATGAGCCAAAAATACTTTTTCTTTTGGGATAAAACATTTTCAATCTTTTGATAAATAGGATACGAGGTTCATGTTTTCCTATGCCTATTTGATTTCATTTTTAAAGGCCCAACCAAAACCAAGATTCTTGGTAGCTACTGAGTTGGTAATGTTGAAGGCGTATTAAGCCTTTAAAAAATGAGTGCAAGATCATGTTATTAAGGTGTCAAAATAATTTCAAAAAGAAACATTTCTTTTCCCTGATGAAATGCTTGTCAATTCAAATGGCCATCTTTTTCTATTCATTCATAAATATAAAATATTATTCTCTTTGCGGTCCTCTTTAAGCTTGATGATTTATTCTTTCTTTCAACCTTAATCAAGAATCACCTTAACACTAGGGACAAGTGATGCAAAGGTTCAAGATTAGAAGGAACAAATTCCATTCTAAAGTTATAAGAAAAAATAGATCAGATGTCATAAGGCAAAATTTAAGATCAAAGAAAGTTCAAATTTCATATTAAAAAATGCAAATTTTAAATTCAAATATTCAAAGTCAAGGATGAGAAAAGTTAAATTTCAAGCTCCATCAAAACGAAGAAGAAAGAAAGGAAGAGAAAAAAAGAAATAAAGAAAAGCAAAGAAAAATGAAAGAGTAGAAAATAATAAAGAAATAAAGATTTGTTCATCTTGAAAGACATGCTAGGTTGAATCATTTTTTAAAGGAAGCAATCCTTGATTTAATTACCCTAAAACACTTGATTGGGCCTATCTATCATTTGTTTCTAAACTAGGAACCATGGCCTACGTTACTTACATATCAAAGTCCATTTTAATCAAACATAGCTATTTGAGTTTCGAGGAAGCCTTTTTCAAATTCATCTTTTCAGATGATTGAGTCCTTAATAATATGATGGGGCAATCAATTAAAAACATGGGGTTTTAAAGTGAAAACTCAAAAAAATAGTATAAAACAAACTTAATGATATTAGAATTGCTTCTAAATTGACAAAAGTAGCACTAAAGAAAAAAAACCTTTCCAAGTTAATCCTAAAATAATTCTAAATCTTTAAAAATGTCATATCAATAAAAAGTTAAGTCAAATGCCTTAATATTAATTCGTTTCAAAATAACCTTTCAAAATTTTTATACTTAACCTTAGGAATTGATACTATTGGAAGACCTTTGAAATTAACCCTTGAGACTTGGTGTTTACTAACACTAGTTTAACACTTGTTAGGCTATTATATTTGAAGATCAAAAAGATGTTATAACTCAATTTTTTACCTTTCAAGGAATTCCTATGAAAGGAACATTTACCAAAATTTGGTTTTGATGAACCTCAACCTTGATATATTAATTTCTTCAAACAAATTTTAGCAGTGTAACCTCATTTGTGTGTCTAAATTCATTATTTTATCTCATTCAAAGATGTTCCAATGTGATAATTAATCATAAGAAATCTTTAACAGATAAAGATAACATATCCATTATTCTTGATAATGAAAAATTCATGGTTAAAATTATTTTAAAATTTTCATAGTTTTGACCAAATAGTTTCTTCCCCAGGATAGAATGAGAGGGTGATCTCATTCCATAAATCTTACAATTTAGATGAATCGTGATACTTCTCATGATTTCAATGGAAATTTATAAATATGCCTTAAGCAGATACTTATCTAACTACATAAGTTTTATCCTTGAATTGATAAACACTAATTTAATATTTGGTAACATTTTAGGAAAAATTAAATAATTCCTAGATTCTTGAAATCAAGATTAGGAGAAGCATTTTGAGGGTCAAACATCAAATCACCCTTTAACCTTCAATAGCAAGTCATTAAGGAAACAATTGACAACAATAAGGCTCAAATAAATAAGGCCTTATTGGCCTAAAGGAATCTTTATGATATAAAATCTATATTCTATTCATCTGATCTTATAAAAGGTAAGGAAATAAGATTTAAGTGTGTTAATAATACTTCTTTTTCATCTAATCCTATGAAAGGTAGGTGAGGTAGGATTTAAGTCTATTTTATTTGATCCTCTGTAGCATAGGCAAAGTTTTAAGTAAAAAGCCTACTTTGTTCAATCTTGTGCAGGGTAGGCACAGTTTTGAGTAAGGTACCCTCTTCATTCGATCCCATGTAAGGTTGAGTAAGATACCCTTTTCGTTTGATCCCATGTAGGATAGATAGAGTTTTAAGTAATGTACCATTGTCATTCGATCTTATGTAAGGTACGTAGAATTTTAAGTAAGATACCTTTTTTTTTTATCTTAAGCAAGGTAAGCCAAGTTTTAAGTAAGATGCCCTATTTAATTGATCCCCTATAAGGTAGACAGAGATTTGAGTAAGATACCTTCTTTATTTGATCTCATGTAGTGTAGGTGAAAAAGGCTGACCTTTTCATGTGATCCTATTATACGGTAAGTGAAGAAGGCTTTAAGAAAATGGCCTCTTCAAGTGATCTTGTGTTAGGTAAGTGAGAAAGGCTAACCTCTTCACTCGATCTTATGTAAAGAAGTTGAAGAAGGGTTTTAAAAAAGTGGCCTCATGCAATCCTATGTTAGGTAGGTAAGAAAGGCTAACCTCTTCATGCCATTATGTGTAAGGTAGGTGAAAAAGGCTTTAAGAAAATGGCTTTTTCATGCAATCTTATGTTATGTAGGTGAGAAAAGCTAACCTCTTCACGTGATTTTGTGTAAGGTAGGTGAAGAAAGCTTTAAGAAAATGGCTTCTTTATGTGATCTTGTGTTAAGTAAGTAAGAAAGGCTAGACTTTTCACATGACTATGTAAGGTAAATGAAGAAGGCTTTTAGAAAATCGCCTTTTCATGTGATCCCATGTAGGATAGGTGAAAAAGGTTGACATCTTCACACAATCCTATGTAAGATAGGAGAAAAAAGCCTTTAAATGCCTAAAAGTAGATGATGGCTTTAGCCTAATCAAAACTGTCACCAAGCCCAAAAGTAGATGATGGCTATGTCCTTATCAAAATTGACACTAAGCCCAAAAATAGATGATGGCTTCAGTTTAATTAAAATTGGCACCAAGCCTAAGAGTAGCTGATGGCTATGTTTCTATCAAAATTGGCATTAAGTCTAAAAGTAGATAATGACTTTGGCCTAATCAAAATTAGCACTAAGCCAAAAAGTAGATGATGGCTTTGACCTAATTGAAATCAGCATAAAGCCCAAAAGTAAATTATGGCCTTGACCTAATCAAAATTGGCACTAAGCTCAAAACAACTACTGGCTTAATCCTTGTGAAATTGGCATTAAAAAAATTCAAAGTCTAAAAGTGAAGCATGGCTTTTTTACGCGATCCTGTTTAGGGTAGGTAAAAAAGGCTGATCTCTTCACACAATTTTGTGTAACGTAAACGAAAAACTTTTTAAAAAATGTCATTTTTATATGATCTTATCCTAAGGTAGGTGAAGTACGATTTAAAGCAACTTTAGTCGATTAAATAGAAGGATCGATAGAGTTTTCCTAAGTTATCTCTAATGCAATCGGTGTTTATATATATGTAAAAAAAACCTTTTTAGAAGGTCTTATCATGGCCCAAAAAAACTTATCTCTATTTTAGCATTTGCCTTATTCTTGATCTTAGCAACGGCCAAAAGGGGCAGCTGTTGATGCCTAATTTTGTCCCGTTCCTTCTTTGACATTCCAACATTATCTGAGACTAAGAACTTAGCAGCTACCTAGTGAAGGTAGACTTTCTTCAGGTAAGTGAGATATTTTTAAGACATTTTTAGTCTTACTTAAATGGCCTTAAGAGCATGTGATAGAAAAGTTCAATTTCAAGGGTTTTCAAGAACAATTTTTAGATTAAAAGACAAGTATCAAGGTAAAATAATTAGCTTTTAACTTTATTCTTTTTAAATTTTGGAATTTATTTGTATGGATGTTATCATGGTTAAAATTTCTATTTTTAGGAATTTTCAGCAAATTTGGAAAGATAACTACTGTATATTTTTATCTATACATATATAGTATTTTTACTGATACACACTCCAAAAAATTAGGAATATTCAAGGAAAATTTTTTATTCGCATTTTATACCACAAGGTCTCAAGTTATTAATTTTGGGACTTATATTTAAATTTTTCACAATACCGTAAGTATCTACTTGTAAAATTTTATCCAATAAAATTTGCTTCAGATTTTAAATTTTCATCTTTATCATTTTTATTAATTAATATTTTGAGCAATTCAATTTGTTTTTATAAAGTTGAATGCATTTTTGGAATTTTTTCATTTTTAAAATACAAAGTTTTTTTTACTTTGTAAATTTTTTTCAGTAGGATTTTTTTTAGTTTATAATATTTAAAATTCTTCAAATATTTTCATTAAATTCATATTAATCAGTTTTTCAAAATCCAATTTATTTTATGAAGTTTGGATTCTTTTCAAATAACAATTTTTTTCATAAAAGCATTTCTCATAAAATTTTATGAGTTTAAAATTTTTAGTCTGTTCGACCAAGGCAATTTCTTGAAGCATTGGCTGATTCCCTTCCTTTTAATAGGAAGAGAAAATTCATGAAAAAGCCTTTACATTCATATACAAAAAAAAACACCTAATTTTCTTTAGTTTTGAAGCTTTTTAAAGTAAAAATAATTGGAAAATTTTTTGTTTTGGTTAATTTCATTTGTTTTTCTTTCTTTTAGTGACCCAAAGTCATGCTTGTGCTCATGGATTTAATCCATGTTGAAAAATCAAATATGATGGCTGTGAACAAAGTTTATTAATTTTGTTGTTTTATTTAATTTTTATTAGTAATAAGTTGATTTTTATCATGATAATTTGTGTTGTTCAGTAGAAATATTGTTATTTTTATGTATATATTTTTTCCTATTATTTTTATGTTCTCATATTGATTTATGTTGATTTATTCATTATTTATTATGTTTTTATGCATATTTATGGTTGGTAAAAATTATGGCATCTATTTATGTTGATATTAACGAAAATATGTTATGAAAAAAATTATTTTTTTGATGAAATATATGTGGGCAAAAATTATATTGATTATTAACAATTTTTCATGCTTAATTTTATGATATTTAGTATTATTTTGTCATATTTTAAACTTGTAGGGACCTAAAATTAAAAATTCCAAATTTTTAAAGGCCTTGGAAAGGTATTTCCATGTTCAACCAAAAATGTTATTGATGATTTTGTGATGTTTTTTATTTTTAGGCTATTTTGTAATTATAGAAAATATTAGGACTACATTGAAAAAATTACAAAAATTTTCTCGTCCTCCAAGCATGGCTGAATCTATGTTGATATGTTTAAGTGTTTTTCATATTTTTTTGACATGTTTAAATGTGTTTTAATCATTTGAGGGCCTTTTTACAATTTTGTAAAGTTTAGGCACTTGTTTGTAAAATGATAAAAAATTTTATTCTAAGGCCATAGTTGCTTGGCTGAATACTTCATATGCTTTTTGATGTGTTTTATGTTGTCTTGTCTTGTCTATATCATGTATGGACTAAATTCTAAAAATAAAATAGTTTTGTTTTAAGGCCTATCATACTTGGTCAGACTATTTGGGGATCTTTAGGGGTTTTTTTCATGTATTTTAACATTGTTGGATGTGTTTTTATGTATTTTTAACCTTTTAGGGACTTTTTTGCAAAATTTAAAAGTTTGGGGACTTATTTGTAAAAAGGTTTAAAAATGGTTCCAAGTTCCAAGTTCCAAGTTTGTTTGGCCAAAAACCTTTCATGTGATTTTTTATATGCTTGCCTTGTTGATTTTGTAATGTTTTATGTTTTGTTTTGTGATGTTTATTTTATATAGGGACTATTTTCCAAAGTTAGAAAATTTTAGGGTTCATTTAGTAACCTTGCATTTTAAGGTTAATGTGATATTTTTTTATATTTTAAGAACATTTCAAGCATTCCTCTAGTCTTCTAAAGGGGTGTAGAAAATATTAAACCTTTTCGTATTATTTTGGTTTTTTGGTGAGGATACAAAATGCAATTTTTAAAGATTAAGGACCTATTAGCAAATTTTGCATTTTAGGTCACTTTTGTTGTCCAAGTTACTCGTGGAAGGTATAATTATCATTTCATACCACTATCGAGTCCTTTAGGCTATTGGGATACTTTTATGACGAAGGTATACCTTAGAGGTATTTTAGTAATTTTCTTAGAAACAAGTCTTATGTGGTCACTGAGATATTTTTATGTCAAAGATGTACAGTAGAAGTACTTTCGTTTGTCTATGAAGTTATCCAGTCTTTTAGGGATACTTCTATGTTGATAGTATGCCTTAGGTGTATTTTAGTAATTTTCCCTAGAATCGAGTCTTATGTGATCATCGAGATACTTATCTCTTAAAATTCTATAATAAGAATATGTTCGTTCATTTCTGATGTCATTGAATTCTTTAAGGGTACCAAGATACTTTTATGTAGAAGGTATAGCCTAAGATGTCTAGAACCTTCATGACTCAAGATAAAAGGTCTAGTTTCCAAGCCCTTCACTAGAATGCTTCCCAAAAGAATACCCCTCAATTAGGACCAACACTTACCTAAAAGCTTTCCAAACAACCTTTAAAGAGTTAAGGGGCACTAGCCAAGATTAGCACTTATCAAACTATCACATCTACAAATAGGAGAGTTTCATCATAACATCTCAAGCAATCTGAATGAACGAATGTTCATTTTTTTTGTTTGAATAAGTTTGCAAAAGTCCAAACCTATTACCATTTCTTATCGATTCTTGACCTTATGGTGATAATCGGTCTAAAGCCCAACCTTCTTGGTTAGCTTCAAAAGTTTTTTGTCATAATGTCAATATCTTGAACTCTTGGCCTTTTTGTCAAAATATCACTCATAAACCAAACTGTATCTAAGTCGAATCAGATTCTACATAATTACCTGTCAGAGAAAAATTTAGTCAAACCTTGCCAAATCTTGATCAAATCTAATCAAACTCAACCCTACCTTGACTAAATGGCATAGGGTAACCTTAGGGGTCTTTAAAAGTTTACCTCACATCAAACATGTTGATCATTCGAGAAAGATCTCGAGATGTATCAGGTAAAACATTCATGTCATGATTATCAGGGGCATCAATCACCCAAAAGATTACCTTCATGTCATTATACTTTCTATAGACACCTAATTTTGTCTAGCCCTCTTCCCTATAGTCCAGAGATTTCTAAGACCTAGAACTTAGCCACCATCTGCTAGAGGTAGACTTCTTTTAGTTGACTGGATGTTTTCAAGATCGATTTGATCATACCTAAATCGTTTTAAGTGCATTTGATAGAAAAAGTGTCATTTTAAGGGCTGATCTCGGATAAAATGATGAAATTAAGGTAAAAAAATTAGCTTTTAAATTTATTCTTTTGATACTTAATTTATGTCTATAAATGATATTACGATTAAATTTCTCATTTTTAGCAAATTTCAAGAATTTTTTGTAAAATTTGGGAAGTTCACTATTGTATATTTTTACTGAAACCTGCATAGTATTTATGATGATATGCACTTCAAAAAATCAAAACAATTCAATAAAATAATCCATATTGGTATTTTATACCACGAGGTGTCAAATTGTCAATTTTATTAATTAATTTTGAATTTTTCATTGTACCATGAGCGTCATGCTTGCGAATTTTTCTAATAAATTTTTTTTCGGATTTCAAGTATTCATCTTTATTATTTATGTAAATTAATGTTCTAAGAAATGTATTAAATTCAACTCATTTTCTCAAGTTTGATTTAGTTTTGAAATTTTTTCATTTGTAAAATACAGAGTTTTCTATTTTGAAATTTTTAGTAGGATTTTAAGTTTAATTTTTTTAAAAATTTTCAAAAATTTTTATTAAATATATATTAATTTAGTTTTTGAAGTTTTAATTTATTATATGATTTGTGCAATTTTTTCAAAAATCAATTTTCCTTCGTCAAAGTTTTTCTCATAAAATTTTACTAGTTTGAAAGTTTTAATTATCTTTTTCTCACACGTAAGGCCTCTAAAAAATTTCTTTTACAATTCAACACTTGGAATTTTTATAAGAAAATTTTATTATTTTTATTTTATTTTAATTATTTTTGGGCCAAATTTCTTTATCGGTCTAAAACTTATAAATTTTGCTATTAGGCCTAATAAACTCATTTCATTCTTAACAAGCCGACCAAGATTTTCCAAGCCCATTTTTTTATCAAGCCCAATATATACATATGGAATTTTCTAGCAGGCCCATTTAAATCTTTTTGGCCCAAATTAATTTTCCAACAAAGCCCATTTTTTTATTTTTTGAGTAATTCATTTAGGCCTAATATATTTTATAAATTTTCAATTGGGCCTACTATTTAATCAAATTATTAACTAAATATTATCAGATAAAATTTTATTGTTTGAATATATAATTTTTAATTTGTTATAATTTAATCCTTCTAATTTATTTTTATGGTATTTTTTATGAAGATTTTTTTAAGCTTATCATCATCATCATGGAGTCTAAGCCCTAGGTTATAACTAATGCATATGATGCATGACAAATTTAATTAATTAAAGCTTATCTTGTCAACTAATTTCCAACTTAATTTGTCAAATAAAAAATAATAATAAATAAAGTGAAAACAAATCAATGGCCAATTCGGCCAAGAAAGATTGTATTCCTTCCTGGTTGAATCTCCCCCTTATAAATAGGGGGAGAATTGTTCAAAATAAAGGCTAATGGTGTTCCAAGCAAAAATACACCAACAACACTTAAGAAAAATCAAGTTTTCTACCATTTTCTACACTTTTTAGGTGTAAATTCTTAGAAAATTTTGAGCTTTTATTCATTTAATTCAAATTTCTTTCTTTTGGTAAGCCAAAATCTTTCTTTTGATTAACTATCAATTTTATTTCATAAAGATTTTTCTCGTAAAATTTTACGAGTTTGAAATTTTTAATTGCCTTTTTTTCTTATACATAAAATTTCTCAAAAATTTCTTTTGGAAATTTTATATGGAAAATTTATTAATTTTATTTTTAATGGGCTAAAACTTATTTTTTTCATATCATGAGCTTTAAAACCCATTAATAATTTGTAATAGGCCCAATAAGCCAATTACCTTTCCAACAAGCCCAATAGGCCCATTTTGTTTTCTAATAAGCCTAAAATCTTCTTTTGATTAATTTTTAATTAAATTTAACATGTGAAATTTTATTTCTTGAACATATAATTTTCAATTTGTAACAATTTAATCCATATAATTTGTTTTTATCCAAATTAGATTTTTTTCTCATTTAATCTTATCCTCATGTTTTTAGATGATGAGTCATGCATGATGACTTGTACAAAATGATAAAAAAATATTAATTTAACTTTATCAAAAAGTGGAAAAAATCTAGAAAAGAAATAAAATCAAAAAATGAAGAAATAAAGAAAAATCTAAAAAAAAAATAGCCATTCGACCAAGACATTTTTTCCAAGCCTTGGCCGAATCCTCCCCAAATTAGGGGGAGGATTCTTCAAGAGAAAAAGAATGGTTTCCCTGGCAAAAATAGGTATTTTTCCTTAAGAATTTCTAGTTTTTTTAAAGTTTTCAAGCTTTAAAGGTTTTTTCACGGGGAAAAACTTTGAGTTTTGTTCATTTTCATCATATTTCATCCTTTTAATGAGCTTATTGATCACTTGTGCTCATGAATTTTGATCCATGTTGAAAGGCCAAGTGTTGAAAGCCATGAACAATTTTTTGATTTAATTGTTAAACTTGATTTTCTGACCTAAAATTTGATTTTCATCAAGAAAACATGTTTTAGTTGATATGTTATGTACTTTATCATATGAATACGTTGATGTTGGCAATATTTTCCTTACTATTTTCATGTAAAAATTTCAAAAATTATGTTTATATGTTGATTTTTATGATTTTATATACGTTAATGTTGATTTAGGTTTGGTAGAAATTTGGATATGTGTTTATTTTGTTATTTATGAAGCTATGTTGAAAAAAAAATTGATCTTGGTTGTAGTCAATGATAATCATGGCCTTTGATAAATTTTCATGCTCGCTGTTAGTACTCTTGGACTATTTTGTGATGTTTAAAAATTATGGGGTCTAAAAATAATTTACCCAAAATTTTTAAAGGCCTTGGAAACGTGTTCCCAAGCATGGCCTAACCTTCTATGGTTATTTTGTGAAAATTTTTTATTTTTTAAGCCATTTTTTAACTATGAAAAATATAAAGACTAAATTGGAACAATTGGAAAAAACTTTTTCTAAGACCATAGAGCTTGGTCAAACGCTTCATAGACCTTTAGGAGTGTTTCTCATGCATTCTAAACATGTTTCAATGCTTATCATGCACTTTTAACCTTTTAAGGGCCTTTTTGTAATTTTGGAAAATTTAAAGGCATATTTGCAAAACTTGAAAAAGTAGCTCCATAGCCAAAGGTACTTGGTTGAATGCTTCTTGTAATTTTTGGTATGTTTTCCCCATTAATTTTGATATGTTTGGTGTTTGATTATGTATTTTATTTCATTTAGGGATGAAATTGTAAAATTAGAAAGCTTAGTGATATTTTGGAAAACCTTACATTTGAGGGTCAAAAAGGTCTTTTCTCACATCAAATTACCTATTCAAGGTATTTTAGTCATTATAGAAATATTTTTAACAATTTTACCCATTTTGAGGCTAAAGTGTACTTTTGAAAACTTTAAGGACAATTGTAAATGTTTCAATTTGGGTCATCTTTGCTATCCAAGTTACCCATTTAGGGTATAATTGTCATTTCATATAATTGTTGAGTCTTTTAGGATTATTAAGATACTTTCATGTTGAAAGTATGCTCTAGGCGCATTTTAGTAATTTACACTAGAACTAAATCCTTTATGATCACTGGGGTACTTTTATGTCAAAGTGGATAATAGGGATAGGTTCATCTTTTTATGAAGCTATCGAGTTTTTTAGGGTCACCTAGATACTTTAACGTCGAAGTAAACCTTAGGGACATTTTAATAATATACATTAGAACCAAGTCCTATGTGATCATAGGATAGTTCTATATTGAAGGTGCATAATAGGAATACGCTCATCCTTTTGTGATATCATCGAGTCTTTTAGGCTACCGAGATACTTTCACATCTAAGGTGAACCTTAGGGACAATTTAGTAATTTATCTTAGAACCAAGTACATTAGGGTGACCAAAATACTTACATGTCAAAGGTGTATTTTAGGGGACATTTTGATTTTTTTGACCAAACCCGAGTCTTTAGAGTCTAGTTTTGTACTTTTTGTCAAAACTAGGTCTTAGGATAAATTTTCATTGCTTTTACAAAATTGAATGTTTCAAAACCAAGGTAATGTCTCCAAGTTAATGTAATATGCAGAATTTCTTCTAGCATATGGAAGTGGTTTTGTAGAATATTTTAACAACGAGATATCCTTTTAAAAGTATAAAAATTAAGATTTTTATAACTTTTAGAAAAACAACACCTTTTGCATTCTTTTAGCCCTCCGGTGGGATGCAAAAGATATTTTGATTTTTAAAACCTTTTGTATTCTTTCAGCTCCTTAGTGAGGTCATAAAAGATAATGATAAAACCTTTCATATTCCTTCGACTCTCTAGTAAGGTATGAAAGATATTTTAACTTTTAAAAAGTATTAAAAGCTTAATTTTCTTAAACAGAATAATAAATGTATTTCATAAAATATTATTTTGATATGTGGGGGTTATGATTAAACACCAGATATTGAAACTAGATAATATCAAATTTTAAGTTAACACGTAATTAATAAAGTACTCATTATCGGGTGTTATGAGAAAGATCAATCCTTATTCGTGATTGTAACCAACTCTTGGACTCTTTCACGTGATCTTTGATATTATCACAGACCCTAGAGTTTGTTTTCATGGATAAATAGATAGATAGCCTTTTAAATCCAACTGGCTAGAAGTCATATCTCAACCATGTTACGTCAGCTTAGCAACTCCACTAGGGACAAGTTAGAGGTTTAGGCCTGAAATTAATTACATGTTAACTAAATTTAGATTAATTATGTCTCAACTAGTATTTAACTATAATTCTCAGTATTTAAAAAAAAAATTATTTATGTGGAAATTCCAGTATATATTGTTCATATTTTTCAATAACCCTTTTGTTTCCATTTCAACATTAATTTTATGGGGCATTTAGGATAAGGGTTTTTATTATTTTTGAAAGGGTTAAGTAATAAAAGGTTTTTTTGCTTCCCCATACGCACTGTTCGTATGCACATCATTAGATTCTTTTCTAAGTATATGGATAGGGCATAGGTTACCCAGTAATTTAAAAAGGGTAAAGTAGCTTTACCGTCTAAAGTGTTAGCCTCTATCTGGGCTATGAAAAACCTACCAGGTTTAAATTCCTATACTTGCTTGAGGTATTAGCCTTGTTATAGGAATGGAAGATACTTCTACGTGAATTAAACCTTTTTCGATATAAATTCACAATGGGTAAGGATTAAGGTTCCTCGTCAGTTCTTCTTGAATTCGGTGATTAATTTGAGAACCTATTTAGATGCCCAACTTGAACCTTATACAATGAGCTGTCAGGATCTCATCTGGTAAAGCCATACTTGATTTTAGAGGTTACAAAATTAGGTACACATGGGAAATGCTTCTCACCCTTTCTTTTTTATTCTATTTTTAGAAAATGTAAATTATTCCATGATGATTGAACATCTTTATTTGCGGTAAAGGTGCCATCATTGTTTTAATTCATAAATCAAGTGATGATGAACGACATCATCACTTGTAATGCAATTACTTCTTTTACCTTGCAAGCCCTTGTGCGGCCTTAACTACCTGGTCTATACATGTAGGTCATGGGATGTTGTTTGTACATCATTGCTAATTATAAGGCTTTTTTATTAACCCTAATAGCTTCAGAACTCCCAAAAAGGTTTGCTTGAGGAAAAATTTTTTGCATTAAAATTTTAATTTCTTGTGCTAACCTTTTTTTTTCTTTATACACAGGGTAATGATGAATGAGCATTATGCCACTCATAATAAGATTGATCCTTTTTCCTTAAGACACCATAATGGCTTAATTTTATTTTTGGGTGGCCTTTTTTAACGATAAGCATTTTGTATATATTTATTTGTATCACTTTGTTACAAACTTTTCTTTAACATTACATTAATTTCATCCTTACAAGGCAGAATGAAGGTTTTCTCATATTTAAAGAGTTCTCTAAAAGAACTTTCTCTTTCAAAGCTAAAGTCTTGCGAGAATCAAACATCATTGGCCATGGGAGATAAATTTTAAGCACACCTAAAAAGTATAAAAGCAAATTTCCTTATTTATTTGATCAAAGTCTCCATGGGCTTTTCATGCCCCTCTACTGAGGGGTACTATGAAATGTAGGAAAGATTGACGAAACTACAAGAAAACATCCGAGTGTAAATTTTAAATTGGTGGAAATAATGATCGCTAGAAGGAAAGAGTTTGAAATTGTAAATTTAAGAGATTAAGGGAATAACCCTAATATTACTGCTAGCTTAACCAAGGCAAAAGGAAACCATCAGTAAAAATAATGACTACTAGAAGGAAAGAGTTTAAAAATGTAAATTTAGGAGATCAAGGGAATAACCTTAATATTGTCGCCTCTCATCTAGGGTAGAAAAGCAACCACAGGTGGAAATAATGACCGTTAAAAGGAAAGAGTCTAAAAATGTAAATTTAGGAAATCAAAGAAATAACCCTAATACTACTGTTGGTTTATCTATGGCAAAAAGGCAACCCTTGTTTTGAAAAGCCCTCGTCTCCAAATTGACATCATTTTCCAAAGCAATATCATTATTCGACTTTTCTTCAATTCAATTAATCTCATAGCCAAAATATTCTCATCCTACAAGGTAGACCAATTTAGCATTTGCTTTAATTTAATCTGGATCAGTGAACATCATTCAACTGGCATCTTATAAATCTGACATTAATTAGTATAACATTGACCAACACATTCCTCAATAATAATATAATAATAAAGAAGATGATGCAATGCCTAGAAAAATTGACGCACTATGGTAGATTGGATTACACGTTAAGATTTTTTTATGAATACTTGATAAGTTAATTAATTATTAATTATTATTGGGATATGGAAAAAAAATTCAATTTTAAAAATGGCTATGGCGATGGACTGGGGTACACAACCCCTCAACGTCAGCCAACAACCATAAGTTCACACAATGGTGGATTGAATATTAATTAATTACTTAGGTACTTATTTTATTTTCAAGTTGTTTGCTAGTTTTGGGGATAAATTATTTTAAAAGTTGAAAATTAATACATAAGTCCGATTATTATATTTAAATTTTAAATTTTTTATGTATAAGACAGAATAAATAAGTAATGGACTTATATTTGGACCTAATTGTAAAAGTGAGTAAATAAAGATGGATTAGAGCTGTAATGTACAATCTAGCGAATAACAAAAGGGATTTTATTATCAGTAAAATATACGACTACACCTCATTAATACCTTAAAAATAAATATTAATATTATATTTTTTAATAATTAATATTACGTAATTCATTGTCACTATATGAATCATTAAATATAAATTCATAATAAAATATTTAAAAAATCCAATTACTATACTCAAGTTCCAACATTGTTGGTAGAATTATTTCATTGAACCTTAGCATTTCAAGAATATAAACTTATTGTCATCACAAAATAAGAGATTTTTAAGAATAAGATAAAGAAATGATCAAAGAAAATGTTATATCTATCTTGAATTTAGCAGTATTGGGATCAATGCCATCCCTAATTTAACGATATAGAGGTTTCCTCTAAAATAATTTTAGATAATGACTGTTAAGAATAATTTTTTTATCTCTAAAACTTTTAGAAATAATTATTGATCATCCTCATTTTTTTTTAAATTTTGTATCTTTGTTTCTAGCATTTTAGAATATATGTACATATATATATATATATATATATATGAACTACATGGAGGCAAATTGTGATTTGTGAAGGAAACATTGCTATTTGGTGGAAAATAGCCAAAAGCATTACGTCTACGTCATTAGCTATGAACGGAGGAGATGGACCAAACAGCTATGCCCACAATTCCAATTATCAGGTACCTATGCATCGAATTTCGTCAATGAAATTATATAAAATATATGCATCAATAACAAATTCAAACGTGTTGAGTGCAGAGAGGTATTATGGAGGCTGCCAAAGCCATCATCAATGAAGAAATCACCATGAAACTTGACATTCAACAGCTTTGTTTATCAGCTTCAGAGCCATTAATGATTGCAGACTTGGGTTGCTCTTCTGGACCCAATACAATTCTAGCAATCCAAAATATAGTTGAGGCTTTAGAGTTCAAGTTCCAAAGTCATGGACTAGTTACTCCTGAATTTCAGGTTTTCTTTAGTGACCAAGTTAGCAATGATTTCAATTCACTGGTTGCATCGCTTCCGGTCGAGAGAAAATATTATGCTGCTGGTGTTCCTGGTTCCTTCCATCGCGGACTGTTTCCGACGGCCTCCCTGCATTTTGTTTACTCAGCAAGCTCGCTCCATTGGCTCTCTAAGGTGCCCAAAAGGGTCTTAGACAAAGCTAGCCCTGCCTGGAATGGAGGTAGGATTCATTAAACAGGTGCGTCAAAGGAAGTGTTTGAAGCTTATTCGGATCAATACGCCATGGACATCGATTCATTTTTACAGGCAAGAGTTAAAGAGCTTGCTCCTGGTGCGTTAATGGCACTTGTTATACCCGCTGTTCCAGATGAAACCTCCGACCTTCAAGCTACTACAGGATCAGAAATTGAACTTCTTGGTTCTTGCCTCATGGAGATGGCGAAAATGGTAATATTTATTTCAGATCTTTTGTTAAATTCAATGATTATCTCTAATGGTTATTATAAAATATGCATAAAGGTTTAGTGATGATAATGATTTGGTTCAGTTTTGATAAAAAAATTATGGTTAATATGTGATATTTTAAGTTTATTTTTTAATCGAATCGAATATCTTATCAAATCAAAATAACTTAAATTAAATTATTGGTTCTTGCCTCGTGGAAATGGCAAAAATGGTAATATTTATTTCAGATCTTTTGTTAAATTCAATGATTATCTCTAATGGTTATTATCAAATATGCATAAAGGTTTAGTGATGATAATGATTT
>JBBYHM010355643.1:0-22342 GCA_038381775.1 Adansonia rubrostipa | reverse complement strand
TTACCAGCGAGGGGCTTTGCGATGGGAGCAACAGCTAACATCTTCTTCCTTTCCTTCTCCTTCTGCCGCGTCTTATCGGCTTCGCTGTCGCTTCCCATCTTCTCTCTCTCTTTCTCTTTTATCTTGCCTTTTTTTTTGTTCTTTTTTCACTAACAATGGAAAACGGCAGGGTACTTGAAAGAGAAAGAGAATGCCTAACTATATCAATGTGCAAGAAAGTGACGACGGAAATTGGGGTTTTTTGATGATCGGCATTGGCAGTGCAGTTCCAGGCTTCAAGCTTTATACCCTAATGGGCTTTTCATTTGCATTACAAACGGCCCATCTGTCCTCTTTAAAAATATGTTTTGATACTCTATTGGGATTTCTTACTAGTCCTGTACAAGGGACTGAAGATATAAAATTTTCATAAATTAAAATAAATTTGGTTCAATTTAACCTAATTAATTACTTAATAATTAAAAATATTTTAATTTAAATTTTATTATAAAATATAAAAATAATATTTTAAAAATATTATAAATAGTAAATCAGGCTTTTAAGCTAGCCTGATTGAGGCTTAACAAAAAAATTATCAAAATTTTTAAGCAATAGTCACCTCATGAATAGATCTACTTAGAACTAGACTTGTTCAAGGGTTTAAATTGGGACCAAGGCTTTGTTATAGTATTTTTTTATTTGGGTTGGTTTAGTCCAACTTGAATAACTATTCAACCAATGAAAAAATATTTTGTAAATTAAATGATAAAAATATATGCATATTAATATAAAGATAATTTTTTTTAATATTTCAATATTTTTTTCAATAGTAAAATATGTTTACAGGTCGAACTTGGGAAGATCAGATGAAAAAAAATTCAGTTGTGGCTTGACCCATGTTAAAACTATATTTCATGTTTGATACTTGCAATGAAATATATAATCCGAATAAAATTAGGGTTAACATTGATTTAGGGTTTTATATAATGAAATTGAATTATGATTGCTAATTTTAATTAGGAGCTTAGCTTTATTTGACTGCTATAAATTCCTTGCAAATAGCTTACTTTTACTTGCTGATGTATTGTTTTTTTTTTTCAAAATAGAAAAAAAAAAGTGGCAGAATCACCTGAATAAAAAAATTATGGCAGCAACCATTTTCTCTACTTTTCATCTTCCTCCATTGTTGTCCTTCAACAAAATTCTACCGTCAACATGCCAAGGCCCAACGCACTTGCATTGTAAATAATATATTTTATTATTTAAAATATATTAAAATATTAAAATTTATTTTTATTAATATTTATATATTTTCATAATTTAATTTAAATAAAAAAATTTATTGATTAAATAATTTGGATCAAGTTGAACTACCTTGAATTTTAAAAAGTCTTATTATAAGCTCGATCCAATTTAAACCGGAACCTGTCGGAATCAACTGTAGACAAGTCTACTTCGAAGTTATATCTAATTTCACATATCGATCCAAAAGCTACATAATTGACAAGAAGTAAAATAAGGCAGAAATTAGGATTTTTTTTAATGCAAGAGAAAACAAATGGATGAACCGTAATTTCTGTTTGGAGATTGAAGAAGGTAAAAAAAGGCCATCAGTCCAGTTCTAGAACATCAGAAAGGAACATAAGGTTGGTTGGATTTTCATTTGAGAAAAGTACACGCAAGAAACAGGAAAACATATGCTACTAATGATGTTAACAATTCGAGTGTCCATGTCGGGTGAATTACAACTGTCAGAATCATTGGAACAAAGATTGATCCACATATTCACCCAGTAGCAAGAGCACCCAGTCTGCAATCCAACAATCAAGTAAAATCGAACATCATATTAAGAAAGAGAAAAAAAAAAAGAAAAGAAAAGAAAAAGAAAAGAGAACATAGGACTCGGTATCTTCATTTTCCTTAAAATACCCATTTTCAACACAGATTTGGATATGGATATGAGAATATGTTCTTTTAAATATATGAAAAACTTATAAAAAAAATTAAGTATAACCGTGTTGTATAGATACCTATATCTGACACTCAAATCTTGAATCTGGATAACATAGATACCAAGTAACACATGAAAAAGATAACCGGAAAAGAAAGTTGCAAAAACTATAGTTTACCCAATAATGAAAGCCCGAGCCAAGCTCTTTGTTTCTTCGTTAAGGAAATATATGCAGGCTGCTAAAGATACCGCAACCTGCATATACAACAAAAAGAAAAGAAAAAATCATTGCTTCAGTATAGTGAGTGAAGAAAAGCTTCAAATACATCCATGGAAATGTGCAAATAACATAAAATTAAATCTATTCCGTTTATTTACAATCATTATTATTCTTGGCAGGGACCTTCAGCAACAAGGCAGCAAAGCTATGACAGAAAAGATCATTCGAGATTGAGGGGAATAGAGAGAGCATATTTATTTACGAGTCTCAAGATTTGAGGTTCAGCTTAATTTGTGGAAAGGGGAGCAGAACGGCATGAATTAAACCGGGGGAACCTTCAACAGACATGAACCGTCTTCATAATTATGGAGCACTCCATAAAAAGAAAAAGAAAATGTAAAACTTTTGAAAACAGGAAGGGTGCAACCAACAAGAAACAGATTTAAAAGCTTTCAACAAGTATATAATACTTATCCAAGGATTCGTTTTGTTAATCATTAAAATGAGGATTATGATGAAAAGAAATCTAATGAACCTGAAAAGTGGGTCCACCCTCAGAAAAATTCATTATACTCCAGCCACCCATAAAGGCAAGCAGGAACAATCTTCTGAAAATAACTTCCACAGCAGGAAGTTCCACAAAATTGAGCAAGTTTTTAATCCAAGGAGGGGACTCCTCTACTTTCTTCTTTAGTTGAGTTTTCAAGTTAACCTTTGTTTTTTTCTATGCCCGAAGCCGGACATAAGTAGTGTCTCGAATGCCGCTTCAATTGATTCTTCACTTCTCTCATGTCCAGCATATTGTTCCAAGAGAAAATTGCGCGCTGACTAAATTTCTTCCTCTGACGCATAAGGACTAATACCAAGCCGTTTATAGGGATCCCAAACTTTGATTCAAGGAAAAGTCGGGGCATAACCTAAATAAGATAGATAAAGCACATTTGAAATGCAGTCCGAAATTGAGGGAAAAAAACGGTAATTTACAGGAGAATGCCACTAAAGCAGATTTTAAAAGCATATAGAATCATGTATAAGTATCTGTACGTTTAAGTATATATCTATAGCATATAGGTAACAACGGCCCCGACCATTGTAACTTCAATTTCAAATATTTCAATGCCCTCAACGATAGGTTTAATTTGTTCATCCATCTGGCTGAGGAGGCATATTGCATCAGAAACAAAGATAAAATGAATAAAACCATCAAATAACCACCACAGCACCAATAAATTTATAGCATTCCAAAAGGAAAGTTCAGTCTAGCCATGTAAGTTTGACCACTTATACAAGTACGTTTCATATCACTGGGTAGACACTCGGTTCTCAACATATACGCCACATAATTAACAAAAATCTAGTTTGAATAGTCACCATGTTTTTATTGCATATTCAGAAGGGAATAACGTAAATAATGTTGGACCTTTGAGCATATTATCCAAAGAAAAGGGGGGAAAAGTAAAAACATAACCCTTCAGCAGTGATAAAGCTGAAGCAGTAAGGAGGAAGCCAGAGTCAAAAAGAGATAAGTAATGAGTGTAGCTGCCATAGCAGTAATGTGAATGGCTACGAGATGATTGTGTCACAAAGATCATAGCAACAAGATGATGGAGTCAGCAGTGGTAAAGTAGGAAAAGTAAGTAACCAATCCCCTTGTCAATCATTTAGTTAAATGGTTTTTCCCCTCCCAAATGAAATAAACTGTGAATATCCAGATAATAGTTCCTTGTTAGCAGATAAAGAAAATTATCAACCTAGGCTTTGACAGGAGTTAAATTTCTTTTCTCCAAACAATTCACTTCCTTGTTTGGCGGCATCTTACCCGGGAGTTATATCCGTAGTGAAATCATATAACTTCAAACTATAATGGTTCTTGAACTAGTCGCCTACCATGTACGGGCAGAAAGAAACTTTCAAAATATTTACAAGAAGCCATGTTACTCGAACTCTTTGTTTTCCCTAAAGCTCCTGTATCCGACGCATAATTGAATATGAGTATAGGGGCATGGTCTTTAAAACATATAAAAAAAATTAAGTATACCCGTGTTAGACACATACTTATATCCGATGCCTTCGAATCTGGGTAATATAAACAAGAACTCCTATATCGGTTACAACTCTATCTGCATCATTTTCAGACATCATTTCCACATTCTCGCTGATAGACGGTTTTCAATGGGCAAAAAAGGCCATTTTCCATGGTCGGTATGTTTACAGCTTATCATCATAATCATTTCAAAACAAAACCAATTTTGCGCTAAAGTGAATTGATAAAACAATAGCAGAAGATAAGCACTAACAAATAACACTAATAAAGCAACAAAACCAAGAAAAATAAACTGAGAATTCGAACAGTCAATAAGAACGGGGACACATAAAGCTTATATAAGCAAAGAAATGAACGTTACCTCCATAACGCATATCCAGTCGAATTTTGATTCTGAAGACTGTAAACATAATCCGAAAAAATCAAAATAAAAAAGGAGGTTTATCTTAATTATAAATAAATTCTTAGCTTAAAGCGAAATAGAAAAAGAAAGGATTGAAGGCTTACGATTTGTGGCCTAGGAAAAGAGTGGAGAGCGTAGGGTTGGAGAGCGACGACGACACTAGAATGAAATTGTTTGGGTAATTATACGATAAATTTTGAAAGAAGTGAAAATGTGAGGCTCTCCAGCTTCATTTGGGGTAGTTGCTGGAGCCTGGAGGCAGGAGGGGGAAGGAACAGGTTTTTTTTTTTTTTTAAGGATTTTGTGTTACATCAGTGGACGCCAAAAAAAAAAAAAAAAAAAAGAAAGGAATTCGTGAATCCAAATGGTATAAATATATTTTGTTATAATAATTGTATTTAAATTATTTTATATTTATATAAATTTAAATTATATTAATTTTAAAATATTTATATATTTTTATTGTATTTGTATTATTTTTTGTATTAAGTTTGATATTATCGTATGTGAAAAAAATAAAAAATCAAATTGTCTAATTTTGGCGGGCCTAAGAATAGCAAAACCTATTTGGTTTTACGGATTTCTAGCCTATAAATAAATCAAGCTCGAAAAAATATATTTTTATTTGTGTTCGTTTATTTATTTTTTTAATTTGTTTGTGTTTTTTAAAAATTTTAAATTTATGTTCATGTTTATTTATTTAAAATTAGATGTGTTCTTATTTATTTGTTTAAATTAAATCAATTTATTCGTAAACACTAAAAAAACATGTTCGTTGATATATAATTGAACATGTTCTGTGAACAATTAAAAATATGATCATGAACCATAAACAAACAAATTTAGACAAACGAACAAATAGATATGTTTATTAGTTTTAAATATAAATAATAAAATATAAATATTATTAATTATATTATAAATAAAAAACACAAATAACAATAATATATTAATTATATTATAATTGAATAATAAACGAGTTTTAAATGAGCATGTTCATGAACATAAATAAACAGAACATACTATGTTTGCGTTTAGTTTGTTTAGTAAATGAGCCTCAAAATCTTATTTATGTTCGTTCATTTAGCTCAATAAATGAATGTAGATGAACAAAAATCAAATTATTCATGAATTGTTCATTGCACGTTCTGTTCATTGATAGTCCTGCAGATTTTAGATAAATTCATATAGAATTTTTTTTTAAAAAAAAGACAAGACGGATAGCGATGATTTTAGTAGTTTATATTTTAGATCACTTAAATTAGTATTAACTTTTTTATAAGTTATAAACTTTTAATTTTGTCAAATTATAAATACTAAAATTTTATTACTAACAAATTAAGTCACCTAGTTAACTTTGTTAAGTATATATATGTGTGTGTGTGCGCGCGCGCGTGATGTATCTTTACAAGATATTATTTTGATGGGACATAAAAAAATAAGTTTGGTATGCATACAAAGGAAATCTTTCCAATAAAATTACTTACCAGAATTAGTTTAAATAATCTAATTTATTAATAATTGAAGTAAGTCACAAACATTTAATGAAATTGAAGGTTTATACATGAAAATCAATGCTAAGTTCGGTGACCTAAATTGTAAATTAGTCCTTCACTTAACATTGCTTTTTGAAATTATTATTTTATTTCTAAAAATATTTTATATATACATTTTATGTTTTTAGTATATAAATTAGATATATAATATATACACTAAAATTATATATATTATATTATAATATATACACTAAAATTATATATATATTATATTATACTAAATTTATATTTATGAATAAATTATAATATTTTTATGATATTAAATTAAAAATAATTAATAAAAAAGTAGGATGTGGTAGATTATAGTGTTAGAGTAGTTATGAACTTTGCTGATATTTATGGAAGTGGATGTTTTACATTTTTAACATCCATGCAATAGTAGAGTGAAGGTGAATAGGGCAATCCATTGAGTTTGAATTTCGGTTCGATCCAAGTTATAAATTTTTTTTCTGATTTACTTGTCACGATATGCCCATAAAATTAAAAAAAAAATATTTGATACATTTTTAGACTCCACAAATAAGACTAAAAGAATAAATCATACCTTAGAGTATAAAGAAATAGTGGAAAAAAAAAACTAAGTAGAAAGAGAGAAGAGACGTGTTTCTTAACCTCATTTATCCACTACTAGTAATCAAAGATAAACCTAAAATAAAAAACAATTAAGAGCCCTAACAGCCTAAAAAATGTCACCAGCTCTTAGTGAAATGTCATTTGAACTAGTAACATGCCTTGCGTGATGTTGCAGGAATTTTTTTTCTTTTTTATTGTTATTTAATTATATCATTTATATGATATTTTGAATAAAAGTTAAAAAAAATTTATTCTATAGAGGACCATGTTGTTTTGATTAAGCAGAATTTGAAATTTAATTACATAGCATAGATTGTTTGATAATATAAATTTATGCATATCTACAATATGACAAAAAGTTTGAACAAAAGAGACGGTTATAGAAATATAGGCATCAAACAAAAAGTCATGAAGAGATATGGCTGCTATTTTGTAGCATCAGGAAACCACGAATGGTTTAGGAGTTTCATTATTCTTTTTATTGTTATGGTGGTTATACGAACTCTAAATTTATTGGGTTCAGTCTATTCGAAAATGCAGTAGTCTTCAATCTTCAGCTTGTTGTCTTGTACAAATTTCCTCCATCCTCTTAAGGAAGCTTTGTTTTTGTTGTTGTATATATAATTGATTGCCACCGTGTTGTTTTGGAAGTAATTGTGAGGATAACTGAAGTTGTGGTGTGATAAATTTGTTCAAGCAAATTTTCTTGGTACATGCGGCAAATATTTTGTGTTATGAATATTGTAAAATGTTTTTGATTTATGAATAGTATAAAGTAAAGTTAGAAGGAATAATTACAGGCAACAATGATGGGTTAGTTGATGAAGATGTCATTTTAAATTCAAAGTAAGGATTGATTATCTTAAGGTCTTGATTCTCTGCATTGGGTTGATCATCATGTTCATCATTGTCAATTTCTTCATCCATTTCAGTGTCAATGTCTGTGTCTTCAAGTATATCAGTGTCTTTTTCAGTGCTGTTTATTTGTCTCATATTCTTCCTTGATTGTTGTTGGGAACTTTATTTTTTGAATTCAGAGATAAGTAGTATTTTGCATCAAGAATAACAATGAATAATATAATTAATATTAGTAAAGAGCAGTAGTTTATTGTATCCACTTAGGAGATCTTCAATGGATTGTATAGTTGTGCATTTTCTGAAATTTCATGCATCAAAAGTTCTATCCATGTTTTATGTGAAAATGATGAAATTTTTATACTAGAGTCAATGCATGCGCATAAATTTAATTCAGTCATCAGTGAAATAGAGCTTGGTCTCTTCTTTCTTTGTTTTGATGGAATATAATTCTTTTGTTATTGCTCTAATTTTGACAATTACATGTGTTAGGAATGATTGCATGAATATGTTTTTAAATTGCTGAGGTATATGCTACAATATAATTAATTAATATAGTATTCATATATAAGATACTATATTTAGTAAGGTTATTTTATATTTTTCATATAAATTCTTATTGATGTATATTTGAAACAAAAATCTGAGTAGGTTTTTTAATTTTTGTAATGTAGTTATTATATTTATGGATAGGTTCATTCAAAAGAGTATGATATTGTTGTTCTTCAATACCCTAAATAAAGGATTGAAAAATATATAAAGAAGTTTGAGTTTTATTGTACTTACAACGTATTTCTTCTTAATGTTTCTTCTAGGATGACGTTAAAAAATTAAGGAAGATTATCAATCCTCTGTTTGCATTTGTCCTTAGTGCGATTGGAATTTTTCATTTTTGGTTTGGTGGGTTATGTTTTAGGGGTTTTACAGAGGGATCTCTGTTAAGGTTACGGAGGGGGGGAGGGTTTTATAATAATAATAATAATAATGTTTTGTGTATTAAGAGGGTTTAGCCTTTGCATAAGTGGAGTTGAGAATGAGTTTTAAAATAATTAGGCTTTGGGATTATGGTTTGATTATAAGTAATTGTTAGATTTTTTTATTTTTTATTTCTTTTTTAAATTTTTTTTAAATTTTATAAAAATATATCTATGATTTTTGTATTGATTTTTTTTTTTACTTTTTATGATGTGATTTTATTAATGGTTTTTTTGCATTGTTTGTTTTCTATATTTGTAATTTTTTTCTTTGATATAAATTGTATTATATTTCTTAGTAAAACATTATTTTGTAATTTAAGTTAATTTAGTATTGTATTTGAGAAATAAATTATGTAAACAATTATGGTATTTTTCAACCTTAAATACTTTTGAATGTATATAAAGGGTGAAATAAGTAAATATTATTTTTTTTGTTAATAAATGCAGAGAGATGCAAAAGAAGAAATGATGGAATTCATTTATATATAATTTATAAAGAAATTACATGATAATTTTTTTGTAACAAATTGCGTAAGATACAAAAGGTATTTATCCAATAATTACAACTATATTTTGTATATAGTTTCGTGTTGCATTTTTTTGGACAAATCATTTTGTACAAAATGAATGATGATCTTAGTGCATAAATTATAATTATTTTTTTATAGTTAGATAGTTCAAAAGATAATCTATTCAAAAATTACTAACTTTTTTTTACTATGGAACAATTATAGTGCTAATATTTTGGACAAATCATTTCGATTAAAAGAAACAACAAGCTAAAGACAAAAACTTATTATTTTCTGCTTGAATCCTTTAGTGAGATGTTAAAGTCGTTTTATATGCTTGACAAAAAGTATCTTGTTGTTCTAACATTTTGCAAAATATAAAAAGAGCAAATGCATTTTAAGGCTACAAAGCAGTAAAATAATAATTAAAGTTAAGAAATGTCAATAAATGGTTTAAGAAATAAGATTGTTAGACTTTTACCAAGGTTTTGGTTTTTTCTTGAAGTAGTTATTTTTCTGTAGTTTCTGTTAAAAGAAGCGCTATTACATTGTTTGGAAACATTTCAAAAAATTCTAATTTGGAAGAATCAAACCACAAAAATTTGCTGTATTTTTTAGTTGGTTTATTTGTTATAGGATTTGACGAGGATTAGTTTTAATGATGCATATATCAAAGATTAGTTTGAATATGAATAGTTTGTTAATGTTAAAGGTTCTATATTAGTAAATGAATCAAATAAATGTTGAGTGCAGTGAATTGAACTTTAATTTTTTCTTTTTTTTTATGGTGATTCTAAAGGAAATAACTCTCTAGCAACACTTATTTGAATTGTTGAAGTTAGTTGTTTCTTTGTTGAAATGGTTTCTTTTCAATTACTTTTGTTAGAGTTGCTGTTGTGGGCTATATATAATGAGAAATTCATAAGGATGAGTACTTACATAATGTTAGTAACATGATAGAAATTGATATATATATATATTAATAATATTTAGAGGTGTACCTGGTGATTGATCTAGTAATACATGATTAGGCAATTTTAGTTTTATTAGTGAAAAGAAATGTTGAATTTGGTCGAGTGGCTTTTTCTGATCAAATTTTGAACTTTGCTAAATCTAAGAACTTGATGGTGTGATGGATAAAGGCAATAAAAAACTTTATTCTTCAATTCTGCGACATGCATTGACTCGATGGCTATATCGCCAGCTTTAAGATTTTTATTAATGTTGCTGATTGTGAATAGAATTTTTTGCTTCATCAGTTTTTTCTTAATCAATTTAGGCAATGTATATTTATTGTTTTGACCAATTAATGTGAATATGATAGCAGTGGTTGATGTTAATTTCTTGGTAATATCTTCAGATGCTATGAAAATAGCTTCACCAGTATCATCTTGAACAATCATCAGTAGTTTGTAGCTTTAGTTTAAGAAAAGAGTAAATAGTTGTTATTGGAGTAATATATAATTAAAGTTTGTTTATGTTAAATAATTTTATATAAATTTATACCATAAAAAATGAGTCATTTGACCATGTTTTGGGTTTGGACACCAAAAATTGTAAGCAACTTTAACTAAACTTTTTAGATAAATCTCGCATGTCATATAGTACCATCCTTGTGAGCAGTCTATGTATTTTATACATGCAATGCAAGCGTAGATTATGCCCTGAGAAATAGTACTTATTGTTACTACATGTTATAATTGCGAAGTGGTTCATTATATATGTTTTGTTAAAATTATGTATATAGTTTACCTTAGTTTTTGTATGGTCAATGTGTAAGAGTTCTTTGATAGTCACACTATTCAATTTTCTTTCTCAGCTTGTGTAAGTTGTTGTTCATGGAAATCGAAGAGCTGAATTGTTTGGTGTTGCTCTTGAAAGCTACAAAATTATTTTGAATGATTCAGTCTACATTTTAAGCATTATATAAGTTAATAAGAAAAAGAATTGATTATATAGTTTTTAGATCTGCAACTATTGGTATATCTAGATTAAGGAACCATTTGGTGCTAAGTAATTAGCCACAGTAGTTTTGTCTACAACATCAGGAGAAATTGTTTTGTGAGATTTCTGAAATTGATCTAACGTTGCATTAATCAAAAATTATAATGATAGCAAATGAAAAAAAATATATCATACGATTAAATTCTGACATAGTTACAACAGTTAAGATGAGAATTGGTTTTGTTTGCATTCCAATAATATTATCATTAATGGATGATGTAAAGTTTTCCCACAAAATAGCAATAATTTTTCATTCTTGAAACAAAGTATGAGAATATTATTTATTTTTTAAGTATGATTTAATCATTAATGTTTTAGAACAAATCATATATTGTGGAGCTCCAAGTTTCTCTTTGATATTTGTTTTAAATTTGTTCTTACATATATGTTGCTTGGCTTTCTTATTAATGTGATGAGGCCAACGATGTTTGTGTGAAAAATTATTGATAATTCTCATAAATATATATTAATTATAAAAATCATCTAACTATTGAGTAATGCATAAATAATCTGTATCGAAGATGATGTAGACTTCTTTGCATTTTGAAGGTAAATCTTCAAATTCTATGAAGTTGAAGTAATGTCTTGGAATGGAGTTATCTAGTATGTTAGCTTCATTGATTCTTGGTTTTTTTTTTTTTTTTGAATGCCATGATACATGATGCTAAAACAACATTATAATTCTTTTTTTGGTTTTGAGATTATAAAGTCTAAGAAAATGTATATTTTACCTTCTTCAATCATGGACTTAAATGGTTAAAGTTAATCTTTTGGTATCTTTGCTTGCATCATATCGCCCTATCTGAATCATACATATTATGTCAATAATGTGTTAAGCAAATGACAAAGAATATATATACATACATATATATATATATATATATAAAGTTAATACCTTTTTCATCTATTAAGAGAAAATCAATGCTTAGTAGTTCATTGTTGTTTGATCTATAGTTAATATTGTACCATTTATATGCAGTTCGCGCCCTTATGTTAATCATTGGTTTTCCTATTGCTAAATTAAAGAAGTACTAGAAATTCATCATGTTTTTGTTCAAAGATATTTACAAAATAAATTAATAAAGATGTCGTAAGTAGTTCATAATAATGTGAAGTAAAAATAAAGCATTCAAGTTTGTGAAAAATTACATAAGTGTCTATAATGGAAATGCAGGCAGTAAGAGGAAACAAAAATAGATAGTTTAAAAACTTTTGCGATGTAAATGCCTTTATAATATCTCTATATCTATTCGATATTTGTCCAAATTATAGCTATTTAATAAGAAAATGCTGTTATGATTTGTACAGTTTTGATATTTATATAAATTTTTTTATGAGTTAAGTATTTTATCATATAAAAGCTGTTGATATAAATTAATGATGAATATATATATATATAGTATAACTATTGTTATAGAGTAATAGGAAAATGAAAACATAACAAATATTTATATTTGTGTGCATAAATCTATAAATTTGGTCTATATAGTAATAAACCAAAAAAAAAAAATCTAAGATATTCAAAGATTTCATTGTAAACTATGTTTATAGTATGATTAATATACTAATATTGCATATCATGTATTAAAATTTGAATTCTTTTCTGCTTGTTGCTCTAGAAACAACAATAAATAGTTGTTCATGAGTGAACACTGGTTTAGATAAATGGATTCCTATATTCTACAAAGTTTGACCTTGACTCTTTTTTATTGTTATTGCATAATACAATCTTATTGGGAATTACTTTTTGCAAAAAATAAGAGGTAATCTCTTATGTTTTACTGCCATTTTTATCCAAGGAATGACAGCTTTTTTTGCTACATTGCTGTCTGTTATTATTACAGCTTTAATAATATATGCAGCTAATTATGTCATTATTAACCTTATTCCATTATATAAACGGTTAATGTTTCTTAGTTGCATTATCATAGCACAACTTTTAGCTGTAATTTATGAGTTACAACTGTACCAAAACTTAATGAATTTAAAAACTCAATAAGATACAGTAAATCTTAGTCAACAATTGAGGATGAAATTTTGATGGTGTCCCAGCTAAGATAAACTTTGATTAGTCTTGGCATAATAGACAACATATAATCATTGATCAACTCCACCGTGGCGTTATATGGGTTGACTACAACATTTTCTTGTAGATATGTAATTTCTTTTTAGTGCTACGAAAAGTTTGGATATATTGTTTGACAAATTGTTGCAATTGGATTATTGTCTATATGCAATACTAAATCATCAGAAATTTCAATCGCATTTGATTCACCATAAGAAACAACAGGAAATAGACTGATTTTTTTGTCATCAATATTCAGAATCCATTCGACAAATTCATTCATGATTGTTTTTTCTTTTTGGTCAATTAATTACTGACAAGCTCATATTTGTTGCTAATTTTAGAACGTGACACTGCTTCTAAAGTGGTAATTATATATTGATGCATTAATTATATATTTTCTAGATCCAGATGGGATAACTGGCAAAATTTGTCGAAAATCTTCTTTCAATAGCAAAGTTTGGCCACAAAATGTTTGATACATATCGCTGGCATCATCACATGACATAATATCTCATAAATTTTGATCCAAAGCTTTGAGAAAATTTTTATGAATCATAGGTGCTCCATCCTAAACTATCAATGCAGTATTTTGAATCAATCTTGCTAGCTGTGTTCCTTTTTAATCTCGTATGTAGAAATTTCATTTATATTTAATGGTAGATTGAAGCGAGAATATGCAACTCTACCTCCTGGTAATAAAAGAGAAGCTATTCCAAATGAAGCAACAACTAAGATGACATTACCAAAACTTTTAATGGCTAGACATATTGTTTTTCATAAAAAAGTTTTATTGATTCTTTCATGTCCATAAACAAAAAAAAAAAAAACTAGCCTTCATTATTCATAATGGATCAAAGCACCTTGTCATATGCATTTTTTTTTGTTCTGAATTAAGTTTTCTAATTAAAAGCTTATGCTCTTTGCATAGGTCTCCTGTATTGTAAGCGAGTTTCTCCATAAGCAATCATCAACAAAAAAGAAGTTAGGATCAAATGCTGGTTTTGACATATTGAATTTGGTAACAATGTCAAAGCCATATTGAAAAGTTGTTCCACGACATTAAGAGTGTAGTGTTTTAGCTGTTTTTTCGACATAACATAGTTTCAAAATGAATACAAGTGATAGACTTGATGTTGATGTCAGCGGACATTGATTTTTAATGTTTTCCCTTAAATTCTTTGCATTCGAAACCCTACAAAAGATGACAATTGTCACGAACAATTGTCTGAGTTGATTTGGCATTGCCTAATATGCTGTTTCATCTAATGCTTTGTCCCATTCTTCATCATCATCTAGTAAGCTTCTTGAAATGTTGGGTACATAATTCCATCAACAATTTCAATCTAGTCAAAAACTTTGTGCACCTTTGATGAGATTCAAAAGAATTATTAAAAAGTACAACTCTCCCAAAGCAAGATGAATATAATTAATTTGCCTAAATACATTTTCTTTGTTTTCTCTGTTTCCACTTGTGTTTTATTGCATCCTACACCTATTGTTCTAGAAATTGAGCAAATGTTAAGCCTTTGGTAGCTTCATATTTTTTTGTTTACTGCAATCCATTTAGTGAATTGAGTTTTTTCTATATTTAGTTTTTTGAGTATCTGAAGCAATGATTCGTTATATCTGAAAGAAAGTTTTGCTGATTTGGCAGATAAATGTAGAGTCTCTCAGCGACAAGCTGCTTGTAATGCATATCAAATGCCAATATTCTCCATGTAGCTTCTTGGTTTGATACATATCTACAGTCGAGGTAATTTTGGATTTCATCAATAGGCTGGGGTTTCTGTTCTGAATGATCTTTTTTCTGTAAAAAATTATTATCGATTGAAGTTTTGACTCAATCAAGATCTTTGTTCAAATATTTGAACAAATACTTTATTAACCTTGATTTGTTACAAAGCTCTGCATTTATGTGGCATTGAAATTTAACCAATAGAGGAACATTATAGGGTATAACGTGTGAGTTATCCACCTAATTATTGTTTGTACCATCTAAGAGCACAATATCTGATTATTATCTTCTTCGATATAGAGGAAATCCATCTCTAGGAAGAATTGTGTGAGAACTTTTTCAAATAGTGTTTGCTGCATTTGAGCTTGTTCATACATAGAGTATCTGGTTTAAGAGCACCACACGGGCCATGCACCATAAATTCTAACGTAGCCTTGTGTCCAAGCTAGATTCATAAGTTTGTCCGGGATTTCTGTGGATATGATTTTATCAACATCAATAGTAGAATTATATTTACTATAAAGTTACAGCTAAGGTAATATATGCTCATGAGGGAGTCCTCATTTCTGGAATTTAACGGTATACATGGCTGCAATGTAATGAATAAAAAATATCTTAATAATTTAAAAAAACTATTGATATATAATAAATAAAAACAAAATTAAAAACTGTAAACTTACTAACATGCTATTGTTTGACCAAAGTGCCTTTTTAATCAATTCGTCCATGAAAATTCTGGGCCTGATTTGGAAAACATGAGCAATGATGTCAAGAGATCATATGGTTGTCCATTAATTTGCGTTAATGCGGCAGTAATTTCTAGCCACTTTGCATTGCACATAAAAGTTATAAAAGGATTTGGATAGCCAAATATCTACAAATCTTCATTGCATTTTGGTAATTTTGCATCAAATACCTTAGCCCTACTATGAAGCTAGCAAGCACAATTATTCTTTTTCCCATATTAGTCACATTTGTGTCATCTTTGTTGATTGGATCAACAATTCCTTGGTAAACTTTAGAATGTAACTTTCTTGTTATCTCTTAATGTATTCAATCTGCATTCCTTCTATATTTGTGAAAGCGTCAATAGCATATTGATGAAATAGTTTACTGCATCTGATGATTACCAAGAAATCTCTCGGTCCTTATTGGATTACATATGCATAAAATTCTCTTACCATTGCTAAACCATGCTTTGTTTTCCATCTCCGCTCAAAACAACAGTATTGAATATTAAGGTGATATTCATTGTCTCCATATGAAAATTAAAATAGATACTATATTGCCACGAATGTAGGGTGCAAGTTAATTATTCGTTGTAAACCATGGCATATGTGCTCAACAATAATATTATGGGCATTAACTAATCGATCAACATCACGAACAATCAATGCAGCAACTTCAGAAGATGTTGATTCAGCATACTGCTTATAAAATCTTTTAGAGATAAGTTGCAATCTAATTGGAACAAAATCAGTTTGTTTGAACCACTCCCTTGCTATGCAAAATGCTTTGACAATCACATTTGTTTGATCTAACATTTCAATCAAATTCTTCATAATGCTTCCATTAATACCATAATCTACTTTAGATAATCCAAGTGCTCTAAATCTATTTGAAAACTCATTCTTAGTTTAATATATGTATAACTGAGCAAATTTGGTGCACAACCTTTTACAGGTAACAAATATCCAAGCTTATGATGATTCTGCCCATTGATCCTAAACATATACAGATTTGGAGTTCTATTAATTTCTTTATCTATTTTAGCACTAATGGATGTAAATTAAAACATAGAGTTATATACTCTAATGTTGTCTCTAAAGTTTTTAGATCTCTTACTTGTTTTATAATCCAATAACTTACTTAAAACTTATAGCACTTATTTCGGTGGAGGTAGACTCTTGACATAACAAAATGAAAATCAAAGATTTTTATTCTTTTTTAGCATTGTTGAGTCTTTCCTCATACCATATTTGCATCTCGCAAAAAGGACATTGATACACAAGTCTCTCATGATGGATCGAAATAACAACATTTGCAATAAAAATGAAAACATTCATTTACGCCATTGATGTTTATGTGCTGCGAGCAAAAAAATTATACAAAAATAAATAAAAAATAATACTAACTCATTTTCTCAGCACATACTAAATCTATAAGTGTAGTTCTATCAACATCCATTATGCCATTGATGTTTTCTACGTCAGAATTTAGGACTATGTCAATTACTTAGACTCATAAATACCATGCTCTGAAATAGAATGAGAAAATTGAAAAGAAAGACCATTATTTCCTTGAACCAAATTAACGGAGACACTTTGGATATTTCTTCCGATAATATTCAATTTCTTCTCATTTAAATAATCTAAAATTGATAAAAGACCTTCTCCTCTATTTTGATCAACCAAACATTGTTTCTTGTGACAACATTTTCTAGAAAAATACAATGAGTGAGATAGATAATCTGTTCCAACTGCATCCTTTAACCTTTTTTTGTAGCATTATGTAATTAATTAATGATTCCATTCTTCTTTCTCAAGATGAATACGATAATGATTTTGATAACTAGTACTACCACTCGAAGAATGATTCAACTTAAAATAAATAGGGTGTAAATGCCACAATGGACAGAATATGATTAGATCAGTGTTTCTGATATTATTCGAGATTAAGTTGTCACAGAACCATCAAGTTCAACACATAAATGTATGTAAGCAACACGATGCCAAATCTTTTGTTGCTGTGGCAAAATATTTCCTGAATTATCTATGGCTGTAAAATCCATAAAATGCAAATGACTAATGCCAACAATATTTAGTGCATTACTTAACAACTTACACTTCATACAATAACAAAGTAATACATGATAGTAAATATTTCAACTTTAAAACAAAAAGTAAGTAATATATAATTCAAACAACTAATAGCGAAAAAACTATAACAATTCAAAGCTGAACCAATAAACAATTTGTGAATATCTAGCACAAGAAATAAAAACACCAAACTAACCTAACAAAATAGTTCAGCAAAATTGTCACCAACAAAAGATCTTACACAGCAATCCTAAAAATAGCATATGAAAAATAGAGAAATATGAGAGCAATTTTAAATAAAATTTGATGCCAAAATTTTTACAACCTTCCAAAAGATTTCCATTTAGCAACAAATCTAAAGTGACATATAATTAAAGTATGTAATATCTAAAAATTAATACCAATTTCAAATAATAAAAAAAACTAAAACATTAAAGCATAAAATAATAAACTAATATAAAAAACACAAGAACCTTCAACAGATTACTACTAGCAAGCACTTAACAATATTACCTTGAATAAAAAAACACCAAAATTTATCAGTATGAAATATGCAAAAAAAAATTTACATATTACAAACCATGACATCATTTTTAAAAGAAAAAAAATCTCACAATAGCTGGTATGAACCAAGGAAACAAACACAATTTGAATCGCCAAAACTATAAGACACATGAAAACACTATAATCACGATAGCAACCATATGAAACAATAGCGACCGAGCAACAAAAGACAAACATGCAAACTCAGACCATCAACATGAAATGCATTAAATCATTAATAGAACCAAAAAAAAGAAAAAGAAAAAGAATGAACATTCGACAGAAACAAAGAGAATAAGTAAAGAAACAAAAAGAAATCCTATAAAAATTGAAATGCTGAACAATAGTTACATCCAAAACACTTGCAAAGCATGAAATCTTCAACAATGTTGTAAAATCAAATATTCAGATAAGAAATACATACTAAAATTTAATGGCAAAAAAAAATAGGTTCTATAAATAAACAAAACCAAATGAAAATAGCACAACACTGCACTATGCAACAGCAAGTAATCAAAAGAACAAAAAAACACTCAATGAAACGAAGGCAAATAAAATCATTCCCTAGTAATAGAAGAAAGTTAAAGAAAAAAACACATGAAACAGCTAAATAGAAAAAAAATAAACAAAAATGAAAATATACGAGAAACTATAAAACTTTAACAAAACTGACTAATAAAAGCATGTAAAGTACAGAGAGTACACCAGAAAAAAAAAGAAATTTGATAGCAGCATGGATTTACTAAACACATTAAACTTTTCAGCAAAATTTTAGAACAAAGTATAATCTATACATACCCATAGAAGCTCTTTCACGAAATCGAAAAAAACCATTGGAAAAAATCGACCAACTACTATTAACAAGGAAAACCAAAAATTAATTATATATATTTTGCTTCCATCAAATGACAAATTTATCTCAAACAAATAAAGAAACACCTTAATAATCCCTAAAGGACTCAAAATTAATAGCTTTGTGGATTATTATAAAGGTGTCAATAAAGAATAAATATTTACTATAAGTATGCTTAAATTTAAAAAAAAAGTAAAATTATATATTTAAAAATTATATTTTTATATTTGTATCTAAATATTTGTATAAAACTATATGTAAACATCGGCAACTACCACAAGGTCCAACATAATGCTTGATTATTATGCATATGTTGTGGTAGAATATGTTGATCATTCCACTCGATTTTCATAATAGAAATGTGAAGATAATATGCAATCTTTCTTAAGCTAAAAAATATATATAAATCTTAAATTATTTCACAGTTTTAAATAGACTTTTATATTTTTATTGTATTAAAATAATTCTTATCCTTATATTTTACATAAAATAAGTTTTTTTTTTTTTAATTTCAAATGAAAGATTCATTTATATTAAAAGTTTATTTAGGTATAAATTAAATATCAAAAAATTATATGAGCAAAAATTAAAGGTTAAAAGTCTTACTTCGATAAAAATTGGGGATCTTCATGGATTGAGCTAGATCATGGTCCAAAAATTTTTCAAATTTATTGTCTAGACCTCAATCAGACCCAACTCAAAAACCTGAATTTATTATTAATAAAAAATGATTTCGTATTGATATATATATATTTATAATTAATCTAAATAAAAATATTGTTATTATTAAATAATAGAGAAAAGCTATGTTCAAAGATAGGCTTAGATGAATTGAGGCCATGGATAGATTTGATAATAATTAAATATTTAAGGTTTTATTAGGTGTAATAAAAGTACAAAATTAAATAAACAGTAATAAAGTTTAAAATTTTTGTAATTATTTTTTTAACCTTTTTGTTATATAAAGAGACTCTTGTTAGATCTTAGTAGTTATAAACAATTAATTTGCAAGTGGAGATAATTAGGGCTAAGAAAAAATTGAAAAAAAATTGATGTAAACTACAATATTTGATATGGTTTTGATTCAGTTTTGATTTGAATTGTAATTAAATATATTCTGTTTGATTTATTTTTCATTCATAAATTAAAAAATTATAATTATTCAAATTGTATCAAAATTTATTTTTAATTAAAATTTATTTTTATAATATAAAAATAAATATTTTATTTTTAAATTAGTGAAAATTTTAAAATTAGTATAAAAATATATTTTTGAATTTCAAAAATTGATGAACCAAATCGATCTAAACTAATAAAATTTAATTCAAATCAGTTTCTTTTAAATACTATTTGATTCGGTTTCAATTTGATTTTTAAAAAATTAAAATATTATATATTAGCTGTAACTTTTCTTTTTATAAAACTAACCTTTTTTTTATCCTTTTTGTTAAATAAAGAGACTCCTATTAGATCATAGTGATCACAAACAAGTCATTTACAAGCAGAGATAATCAGGGCTGAGAAAAAACGAAAATTGATTTCAATCATAATATCTGATCAGCTTCGATCATTTTTTTATTGAATTCAATTCGGTTTTAATTTGAATAAAAATGAGATATATTTTATTTTATTTTTGATTAATAAGTTAAAAATCATAATTCTTAAAATTATACCAATTTTTGTTTTCATAGGACAAAGATACATATATTATTTTTAAATTAGTGAAAATTTTAAAATTTTATAAAAAATATATTTTTTAATTTAAAAAAATAATAGAATCGGATCGTTTTAAATGATGAAATTTGATTCGTATTGGTTTGATTTTTTATACTTTGATTCAATTCGATTTTAGCTCAATTTTAGAAAATAAAAATACTACAGATTAATTATAATTTTTTTGCAAAACGAAACGAATCGTTAACCCTATACAATACCAAACTTATTCCCATCATTCACAAATAATTTGAATCTATGAGATAATGTTAACTAAATACAGTTACGAAAAAACCAGAAGACTATGTCATGCTTTACCTTGCTCGCCAATCAGTCTGGATATCTGTTTATATGTCCATTAGTTTAAAGCAATGTTACTTGGATTTAAGTAAGTATCTGATATCGATATGTGTCCGGTACAAATATATTTAATTTTTTTAAAGTTTTTTTTAATATCTGAAAGATCATATCTCAAATCTATGTCCGAATAAGTACCGCACACAGATACCAAATATGGATGCTAGAGGAAAAATGAAAAGTTTGAATAACAAAGGTAAGGTCTAAAGATTTAGATATGGTAGAGTCAATCTTAAGCAAAACCTTAATTCCATTACTATTAAAACAACCGACCATACAAGATTAAATTGGTTGAATACTATAGAAAAGCAAAACATTTTGAAATCGCAAAGCATAGAAATTTGGAAACTATGGCCTCAAAGTGCTCCAACGAACATTTTCATGCTTTTTGCAACGGAAAAAATGGGGGGAGATATGGATGATTATAAATGAAAACCATGAATAAGCCTAGACTTCAAAGTTTCTGAAATTGCCTGCAATTCTTAACTGCATTGGAAGGTATAGCTAAATTCCAATGGGAATTCCTCTTCGGAGTATAAATTATCAGAGAAATATATCCTCCGAAGGTGACAATTAGCATGGACCTGAATGGGCAAAGTCTCAACATAGTTGGTGCCATAGGCCCTCAGGGTAATAATCAGCCATATTCGACTGAATTTGATTCCAACCCTCATCCAATCTTAGTGGCATAGTGCATATATATATATATATATATATGGCTTTACTCAAGTGATAGCTTAAAAATTGAGATAAAAGTTGAAATAACATGTCTTAATAATAACAATTTGCAATATTTGTTTTATAGTGCATACACATAGAAATTAAGAGATTAACAGTTCAACCCACAAACAATTAGCTTTAATTATGATACTTAAATAAGGAAGCAAACTTTTAAGAGATTGAACAACTATGTTTACTCATCAATACTACATTAACCAAAGATCTATTAAGCCATTGTGGAATTTACACTACATAGAAGAAAACACAGGAACAGCTGCCTTGTTTTGGTAAGTGCTATGTTTGTAATGATTTAAATAGAAATGTACCTCTAGCCATTTTTGATCAATAACCTAGCCTCACTCCAAATACATGAAGATGAACACCCCGTATAAGCCTTCTAGTCTATATCCTTTTCTTGATAATTACCTTATAATGGTGCACAGGCAATTTATATAGACTAGAT
>JBBYHM010355622.1:0-22343 GCA_038381775.1 Adansonia rubrostipa | reverse complement strand
TGTCTAAATGCATGTTTGATGGCTATCAAAAACTGATTTTCAAAACCTCCCCAAGCCAAGCATGTTAACCTCAACCAATGAGGATTAGTATGAACTTAGCATTTTCCTTAAAGTTAGCAAAATGTCTTAGGGAAAATTAAGTTTTCCAGATATGGAATCCTAGTTAAATGAGCTCAAATCTTTTGATTTTGCAACGAAAATGGCGTTACACCTGTTCCCGAAATGTTCGTGCCTTGTTTTTAAGTTAAAACCTTGAATTGTATGATCAACAGGTTGTTTCATCATTCCAAAATACTCTGGGGCTATGCAAATGAGTTCATGATGCTCATGCCACTATTTCCCTTTAGTCATGGATGTTCAAATGTTGATGACTCGAGTTGGGACCCATAAACATAAAGAAAATAGGAATATCCTTTACTTTACTTTGTCCTCTGTTGGCAGTAGCACTATTACAAATTGAAAAATCACTTAAAAATCCCAAATGATTTTTTGTGAATTTATAATATTTTTCTATGAAATTGTGTCAAAATACCTTTAAAAGAAGGTCTTGTTCATTCCTATATCAATCCAGATCAAAGAGTTATGATTTTCAAACCCAGACTGTCTAGAACCCCTAGAGTGAACAAAGTGCATTCTGGTTGGGGCCTTTAAGCCCACCAAATAGTTTTGCCAAATCCATCCAACATTTTTCCTAAAACATTCATGAAATTTCTTTTCTGGAAAGGTATTATTTGCAATTTTTTGATACCAAATGAGTCCAGAATGATTTTTCAAATTTTGATACACCTTGTCCCTCGTATGCTCTGCCAGCAGCGAAATCAATCCGAACCTGAAAATTTATTCTCTCAGAAAATGACTTTTTGGGATATTGGGAATATTTTTAGGTTGACCCTCGTCTAGTTACCTTTCTAATGGTATCTTCTCCACCCTCTAAAGCCTTCAAACTAATTTAGAATAAATTTAGGAAGTAGGATAGCAGGATGCTGTCCTCTGTTTTCGATTATGGTCAAAATTGAGTTGTTTTCTCAAATTTCATCTCGAGACATTTGAATGTCTCTGTATCACCCCAATCAGACTCGAGAACATGCTTTGACCTCCCATAGGCACGTATCAAGGCATAAACATATTTTACATCTTTACCATCTTCATTCACAATAATTTTTTTTGCCAAATGTTGTCGAAACGCTCACACATTTCCTAAATCATAAAGTTTTGTCAACTTAAATTTTTCCAACTCAACTTCTTTATAGAAGCATTAGATATGCCACTTTTGGGGATACTCTAACATCGACCTTTCGAGGGGACACTCTAACCCCGCTCTTCAGATTTATCAAAATCTAAAAAAATATCTTCCTTTGTTAAATTATTTGTCATCCAAGGAGATACTCCAACCCTAACCTTTTGAGGGGATACTTTAACCCCGCTTTTCCCGATTGTCAAGATTTAAAAATATTCCTTTGTCAAAAATTATTTGCCATCCACGAGGATACTCTAACCCCATCTTTCTAAGGAGATACTCCAACCCTATCTTTCAACAATAATTAATTTTTTTCTCCTTCTTGGATTTCCATGAATAAATTAAATAAACCTCGTTTAATCAAGAAACCCAAATGCATCTTGCAAATTTTTGATTTAGTTATTCCTAGATAATTGATGCCACTTATGAGATAAATTCCAATAGTCCATCCCTTTTCTTTATCATTGCATTGAATGATCCATGTTATGTTACTTCATTTGTTGCCTTACTAATATGATTTCTTTGTGATGATTATTTGCATTCATATTTTCCAATCATTCCAAATAAAACTAGGGGTAATATTCCACATAGGTATCTCTCTAGTGCCTAAGTGGAATATTCCATTTTTCAAAGTAAAATCCAAAGGTCATTTTTATTGAAAATCTCTATGTTCCTATCTCTCCGGGTTTTATATGAGATTAAATCTTTTCTATCGAAACTTGGATTTGTATTTCTATAAGATTCATGATTAAAAGAGGGTTATTTCAAAATAGTGACAAGTTAAGATCGAAAGAATTGAAAATAAGATAAGACATAGTTAGTAAGGTACCAATTTTGGGCATCACGAAGAGGTTCATACCTCATCTTGCGTAACCAACTCCTGAACCCAAACGACAAATCTTTGTACTACGTAGACCACGGAATCGATGTTTTGAGTTTCATAATTCAAATCATAGGTTTCAATTGGTATCTAGTCATGCCTAGCCCAAAATGATTAGTGGTGACTCCAAGCGTTGGCCATTTTGTGATGGTCATTCGAGACCAATAAGATGAGCGATTCATTTTATGGTCCCTCTCACTATGTCATAAGTTGAGAATCTATACTTTCTCGTTCTCATCACGTTGCGAAGGAAAAGTCTTAGTCAAGAAGACATTTCCTAGTCAGAAAAATATTTTAAGTCGTATACACCTATAGATCTGCAAGGATCCACCCTTGGGGCATGTTGTGATAGCTTGGCAACTCTGCTAGGGATTGTATAGAGAGTTAGGCCAATAACTAGCCGTGTCTTGCTAGGTTTCTGATTCTTTCAACTTTGGTCATTATTTAACTATGACCCTTTTTCATTTTGTCAACTAATCTTTTGTTTGGCATGATTGTCAAAATTATTTTATTTTTGAATAATCATCAGTTTAATAAAAATGGTAATACAGAAGTAAACAAAATGGTTTGATCATTTCCCTACCACACACCATGCACTTACATGTGCATTAATGTCCCACCAAACTCCATGGCATGGTTATAACACAATTATTAGGAGGAAGTGTGCTATCCGTCTTCATGAGTAACCCTCTGCATAGGCATGGCAATAACTTCCTAGATGTAAATTACCTATGTCTCTTATGAGTAACCCTTTGCATTTGCATAGAGAAATACATCCAATGGATCGAACCAGTTCTGCCAAACCCACAATGGGTCTAGGATCAGGGTCCCTCGACTGTCCTTACTGGACAGAGGATTAGTTTGGTTACCTGTTTAGGCTTCAACTTAAACCTCATATAGTGAGCCCTACAAGCTAAACCATGTTAAACCATACCAAAACGCTGCTAGAATACCTGAAGAATAGGGTCACTCGGGGAAACATTCCTAACCTTTACTCTCAATTACCATAATTATGTAGATGACAATGAGTATACAATTGTCACATGCATCTACATTTTTATCATTTATCCAGGCATGCCATCGTGTTGCCTGAACAATGGCTAACCTTTGTATAAATAAGTGATGGTGAATAAAAACCATCATTCACAATGTCTTATACTGTAAGCCGTTATGCTGTTCGAGTCATGGCTTAACGTGCATCTGCACTATTGGTGATAAATGAATATTACTACTAGTCAATTATTTTTCCATCAAAATAAGATATTGTATCACCTTATGAAGGGCAGCTTGCATCCTGGTATGTTGAAATGCTGTCCGTTTCTCGTTTCACCACCTTGGTTGAGACATGTTATGAACTTTTTTTTGTTCTGATGTTCTTAAATTCTTTATTTCCTTACATTTGTCCCCTATATGTTCCACTAACCTATTTTCCCTTTGTTTATATTTTGGTGCATGCATAATTTCATTATAACCACCATGACTATCATCATTTTGGGACAATTATTCTAGTTTGATGTTCAGTAAGGGGTATCATTTATGGAGCAGTAGCTTATCTCCACTATCGAGTCTTTTTAAAACATTAAAACATGGTCAAGAGGTCACCAACGTCAAGACCGAGACATCTTAAAGCCTGACTATGTCTCAGAAATGCATGAGAGGTTAAGATCAATTTTTGTCAGAATGATTGTCGGGAATTGAAGCACATTTAGGACAGTTAGGATAACAACAAGAAAGAAGCCTTCACTAAAAAGTATGAGGATATGGCTCTTTTACTTTGAGTTTAGTTGGATGATGGCTTGTTGTGAGCAGTGACATAGTTTTAGAATCCAGCCTACCAATGTTTCACCTTCTACCAATAGGATTTAGTTCCTACCATTGATGAGTACATAGCTCTGCTCAACATAGAAAGGGCCAAGTCAAACTGGGTTTACTGCAAAGCGCTAATGCCTTCTCTGTTCAAGAAAAGGTTGAGGCTAATTCTTGGAGCCACAGAAGCATGGGTTGACAGTCACGTTAAAGCAAAAGGGAGCAACGAATGCATTTCTTAGGCCAACTTGAAAGAGGGCATATTAAATCTTTCTGATAAAAAGAAAGCTCAAGATGTCTACATTCTAGCAAATTACAGGCTCATTACATTCCTGAAAACTTATGTAGAGGTGGTAGTCACAAATTTCTTTTCTCACCTATGTTGCAACATTAATCCTGTTTCCACCATCATCATCGAAACCCTTCACGCCCTCAACTTTTGTAAAAGAATGGGAATAGGAAGTCAGAACTAGAAAAGAAAAGTTCACGAGGGCAGATGGTATTGCTTCCACTACCAATGAAGGAATCAAAGATTCGAGGCCCAAATATGAGATGAGAGAGCCACCAGGGTTGAAAATGAAGCCCTTATTCACAGAATCCAAGAGTTAGAATAGTCTCTGCAAGTTCATCAAGGTCGTATTAATGAACTAACAAAGGCTTCCGAGCAACACAAATTAGAGGGGCAAGTGATAATTGACCAAGAACATCTGAACTACCAAGAACAACATCAACACTTCACTGAACAAGTTTAGATGGCTCAACAAGAGGTGGATGACATGATTGAAGTAGCTTAGTCCATAAAATGAGACATCGTACCTATTGAAGATCATAAGCAATAACTTTTGGGTTTTCTTGATCATGTGATTACATAATGTAATCACGTTAGATAATTTCAGATGTAATCATGTCATAAAAGAAAAACCCTTTTGTGACTTTATGAATGATGTTATTGATGAACCTGTTCCAAGAATCAACTATCTCCAATGCATATGCACATTTAATTTCACCATTTTTCATTACACTTGCATCAATTATTCATTATCTTAACTCATCATTACATCATAAATGCTCATCAATAAAAACATTTTTAAATAAAAGTCTAATATAGGAATTGGGCCATAAAAGTGCAAAGGATTTCGAGATCAATCAGGAACACAAAACCGTACATCACGCACCATACAACATACGACGCTGTAAGCAAATCATGGAGAGTGATCATGGAGCTAATATTGAGCGACTTGAGCTAATGGTTAAGGAATCATGAGACCAGATGCTTCATCAGCAATACAAAATGCAAAATCAAATCGCAAAACTTATGGAACTAATGATTGCCTCTATGAAAGATAAAAGGCAAGCCAGCACTACTAAAACAAGGAATGATCCTCCCAACATTGAAAGTCCCCCTAGCAATAATCTAGAAATTGCCCAAGAGGAAATTAGATAAGAACAACGGCCCACTCTTACACCTGCCGCTCAGGCTCTGCTAGTTATCTACCTAAATCTTGTTGTAGCAGGTCAATTCATTCCCAGTACTCAAGTGGTGAATGTAGGAGTCTCATCGATAGATTCGATAACCCTTGACATGAGGAACCAGAGAAAACAAAAGGTTAAAAGTCTGCCATGACTACGAAAGAAGTGATCAAATTCTAGCTATTGGAAAAATGCCTCCAAGTTATCAAAGGAAGTGACCAGTTTGGAGCTCTTGATGCGCAATCGATAATCTTTGGTGTCCAGCCTTGTCATTCCCCCAAAGTTTAAAGTCTCAAAGTTGGAGAAGTTTAATAGAACCACTAACCCTTCCATCCATATTCGAATGTACTTGCAAAAGATAGTCAGGTATGAGAAAGATGAAAAGCTTCTTATCCTTTGCTTCCAACATAGCCTTACTAGGGCAGCAGTTTTGTGGTATATTGAGCTAGACAATGTTAAAATCCAATCAATGGGCCGACTTGGCTAAGGTCTTTCTAAATCAATACCATCACGTCAAATTGGGTGCCAGATCAACTTTCCCTGATGAATTTCGAGAAGAGATCCACTGAAATTTCCAACGATACGCCCAAAGGTGGAAAGAGAAAGTAGCCCTAGTCTAGCCTGCCCTTATAGAAAAAGAGATGACAGTTACTTTCATTCATACTTTACGCACTCCTTATTGCTAGAAGCTCATAGGAAATGCCATTAAGAAATTTGCAGACCTAGTTTTCTTTAGAGAAATGATTGACATAGCCATTAAGAGTGGTAAAATGTAAGTTGGAGAAATATCTAGATCGAGCAAGAAGCCTATTGCCAGTAAGAAGAAGGAAGAAGGAAGAAGGGGCCAATGCCATATAGTTATGCTAGCTCATCTCAGCCAAAACGGCGCAAAATACCCAACCCTCACTACCCAAGCATATTGTATTCTTGCCTTATCACAATACCCTCTTAGCCAATTAATGCCATAACCTACAACCTATCCTTTGCAATCCTATCCAACTTACCACAAAGCTACCCTCACAGGTTCACTAAAGTACCAACCAAGCAACCAATAATGCACTTGGCAATCGAGGTGCAAATTAACAAAGACAACATTTTGATCCCATCCCTATGACCTATAAGGAGCTCTACCAAACCTTGCTCTAAAATCATTTAGTGGCCCCAATCTATGTCCCAGAAAAAAAGTTACCATACCCACAATGGTATAACCCTAACGCCTACTATGAATACCATGCTAGGGTAATAGGGCATGACATTGAGAATTGTATATCTTTCAAACAAAATATGCAAAATCTAATTAACTTAAAAGTCTTGAAGTTCGGGATGAACCAGGGACCAAATGTTGCCGCCAATCCTTTACCAAACCACACTGAGCTGGATGTAAACATGATCGACATTAAGAACAAATATGAAGTCAAGGCAAGCATAGAGGATGCAAGGATGCTAATGTTCTTGATCTGGCAGGCATTGACTCAAGTTGCATTTCTTAATGCAATAGAAAAATTAAAAGACAATCCTGACAACTTTTGTAACTTCCACACAATTATAAGTCATACCCTACAAACATGCAGGGAGTTTAGGTTCATGGTTCAAAGAATGATGAATGAAGACCAAATAGAATTTTATCTTGAAATCACACCTACTACTGAATCTATCAACATAATAAGAGACAAAACTATGCATTCGTGTTATAGGAGAAACTGACCCTTTATTCTTTATGGCAAGTCAGGTTTTGAGGCCATTTTCGATACCTACACTAAAGTTAGTTGTGGAGGTACCTAAACCATTCCTGTATAAGAGCAATAAAGCTGTCCCATGGAAATTCAAGAATCAGATAGTGATGATCAGAGAACTAACTCTCTTAACTGCTATGATGGAACTGTCAAGAGTTAGTCACATAACCTATAATGGTAGGCATTACACTCCACTTGCACAAGAAAAATAGGAGGTTGATGCATCCCTAAGCACCAGTACCACTCATGCCCAAGCAAAAAATTTTGAGCCTGAGAAAGTCCAGGAAGCAGTAAGTGAAAGAGAAGGCATGAAGTTTCTCAAGTTTATCAGGCACAGTGAATACTGCGTTATAGACCAGTTAAGCAAACAACCCACAAAGATTTCTGTACTATCTTTGCTTCTTCATTTAGAGGTTCACTAAAATGAAATTACTGAAGGTGTTAAATGAAGCGTATGTGCCACTGGATGTCTCCATGGACAAATTGGATCGGTTAGTGAACAACATCATGATCAATAATTATATCTCTTTCACTGATGATGAGATCCCACATGGAGGTAGGGGCAGTTATAAAGCTCTACATATCACTACCCATTACAAGGGATGCATTTTGCCCAAAGTACTTATAGATAATAGGTCAACCCTTAATGTCACGCTTATGACTACATTAAGCAAACTCCCTGTCAATCCGTCTAACATCAAAAGTAGCCACACCATAATCTAAGCTTTTGATGGAACAAGTCATGAAGTAATTGAAAATATCATAATCTAGCTCTAGATAGGCCCATGTACATATGAAGTGGACTTTCAAGTTATGGATATTAATCCTTCTTAAAACTACCTATTAGGAAGGCCATGGACACACTTCGCTGAAGTCGTCTTATCCTCTTTCCATTAGAAGCTTAAATTTGTGATAGATGATAAAATAGTCACCATTGGAGCTAAAGAAGAAATGATCACCACTGTTTTCACCAAGGATATCTATATAGAGCCTAATAGAGATGCACTAGAGTCATCCTTCTAGTCCTATGAGTTCGTTAATGCAACATTTATGGGAGAAGAATTGCCAATAGTTGAACCCTACCTGTCAACAAGTACCCACTCAGGGTTTACAAATAACTATTGGCAAAAGTTCCTATGCTGAAAACAAGCTTGGCAAGAATCTACAAGGGATGGCTTGACCCCTATAGGTCACCACTCAAGCTAATAAAAGAGGCTTTAGATTCAAGGCCAATACGCACTCAAGAAAACAGTAAGAAAAAAGGATTTGCAACCAGGATATGACACAATCATTAGGTCAAAAGGGGAAATAGAAGTGACAATGTTCCCGTCTCTCCATGAGATATTTCGTTCAAGAGGAGAAATCGATCCAAGCCAACCAGAAGAGAAAAAGGCTAAAGATGACTTGGTTATCTTAAACAAAGCACTTAATAACCTTTATCTCCAAGATACCAAGCCATAAAATTCATGTCCTTCCACTAAGACCAGATTTGATGACAGGGCCATGACGGAAGCCCCTACACTTTCCCTATCCTTTTCATGTAACATCAAGAAATGAAAACCTACTTGCCCTCGCCTAAAGGCAAATAGGAGTCCTATGTAAGGGGTATTTTTTATCAAACCATTTATCCTAATGAAGAGAATGAATTTGCGGCAACCAATTATTAAAAGAAAGGAGATTATTATGTGAATCTGAGTTTATCAAATTGAAAATCGAACTTTAATTTTAAAAATTTAAAAAAAAAGTTATTTTTCTTATGAAACCAAAGCATCAATATCATTTATCCCAATGAGGAGAATGTGTTTATGGTGCCGAATAATGAAAAGAAAATAGATTATTAGATGAATCCGTGTTTATCCAATTGAAAAATAGACTTTAATTTTAAAAATGGTTGAAAAAGATGTTTTCCTTTGAAACCAAAGACTCAATATCATCTATCCTAATGAGAAGAATGTTTTCATTGTGCCTAATCATGAAAGAAAGGGAGGTTATTACGCGAATCCGTTTTTGTCTAAATCGACGAACAAACATTAATTCTAAAAATGGTAGAAAAAGATGCTTTTCTTATGAAACCAAAGCACCAATTCATTTATACCAATGGGGAGAATGAATTTGAGGTGCCCAATCATTAAAAGAAAGGAGATTATTATGTGAATCCGAGTTTATCTAATTAAAAATAAATTTTAATTTTAAAAATGGTTGAAAGATATGTTTTCTTGTGAAACCAAAACCACAGTATCATTTATCCCAATGAGGAGAATGCATTTATGGTCCCTAATCACGAAAAGAAAAGAGATTATTTTGTGAATCTGGGTCTGTCAAAATTGACCAACGAACATTAATTCTAAAAATAATGAAAAGAGATGTTTTTCTTATGAAACCAAAGCATCAATACAATTTATCCCAATGAGGAGAATGAATTTGTGGCCCCCAATATTAAAAGAAAGGAGATTATTATGTGAATCCATGTTTATTCAATTGAAAATCGAATGTAAGCTCTAAAAATGGTAAAAAGAGATGTTTTTCTTATGAAACCAAAGCACTAATTCATTTATCCCAATGAGAAGAATGCATTTGAGGTGCCCAATCATTAAAAAAAAGGAGATTATTATGTGAATCTGAGTTTATCCAATTGAAAAATAAACTTTAATTCTAAAAATGGTTGAAACAGATGTTTTCTTTTGAAACCAAAAACTCAATATCTTTTATCCCAATGAGGAGAACATTTTTATAGTGCCTAATCATAAAAGAAAGGGAGATTACTACATGAATCTGTGTTTGTCCAAATCTACGAACGAACATTAATTCTAAAAATGGTAGAAAAAGATGATTTTCTTATGAAACTAAAGCATCAATTCATTAATACCAATAAGGAGAATGAATTTGTGGTGCCCAATCATTAAAAGAAATGAGATTATTATGTAAATATGAGTTTATCCAATTAAAAAACGAACTTTAAATCTAAAAATGGTAAAAAGAGATGTTTTTCTTATGAAACCAAAGCTTCAATATCATTTATCCCAATGCGGATAATACGTTTATGGTGCCAAATCATGAAAAGAAAGGAGATTATTTTATGAATCTGTGTTTGTCGAAATCGACCAATGAACATTAATTCTAAAAATGGTGAAAAGAGATGCTTTTCTTATGAAACCAAAGCATCAATACTATTTATCCCAACGAGGAGAATGAATTTGTGGCACCCAATCATTAAAAGAAAAGAGATTACTATGTGAATCCGAGTTTATCCAATTGAAAAACAAACCTTAATTCCAAAAATGGTAAAAGGAGATATTTTTCTTATGAAACCAAAGCCTCAATATCATTTATCCTAATAAGAAGAATGCATTTATGATGCCTAATCACGAGTAGAAAGGAGATTATTTTATGAATCTTTGTTTATCAAAATCGACAAATGAACATTAATTCTAAAAATAGTGGAAAGAGATGTTTTTCTTATGAAACCAAAGCATCAATACCATTTATCCCAATAAGGATAATGAATTTGTGGTACCCAATCATTAAAAGAAAGGAGATTACTATATGAATCCGAGTTTATCCAATTGAAAAACAAACTTTGATTCTAAAAATGGTAAAAGAACATGTTTTTTCGTATGAAACCAAAGCCTCAATATCATTTATCCCAATGAGGAGAATGCATTTATGGCGCCTAATCATGAAAAGAAAGGAGATTATTTTGTGAATCTATGTTTGTCAAAATCAACCAATGAACATTAATTCTAAAAATGGTGAAAAGAGATGTTTTTCTTATGAAAGCAAAGCATCAACACCATTTATCCCAACGAGGAAAATGAATTTGTGGCATCCAATCATTGAAAGAAAGGAGATTATTATGTGAATCTGTGTTTATCCAATTGAAAAATGAACTTAAGTTCTAAAAATGGCAGAAAGAGATGTTTTTCTTATAGAACCAAAGCACCAATTCATTTGTCCCAACAAAGAGAATCAATTTGAGGTGCCCAACCATTAAAAGAAAGGAGATTATTATGTAAATCCGAGTTATCCAATTGAAAAATGAACTTTAAATCTAAAAATGGTAAAAAGAGATGTTTTTATTATGAAACCAAAGCCTCAATATCATTTATCCCAATGAGGAGAATGAATTTATGGTACCTAATCATTAAAAGAAAGAAGATTATTATGTGAATCTGAGTTTATCCGGTTGAAAAATGAGCTTTAATTTTAAAAATGGTTGAAAGAGATGATTTCTTTCGAAATCAAAGACTCAATGTCATTTATCCCAATGAGGAGAATGTTTTTATGATGCCTAATCACGAAAGAAAGGGAGATTATTATGTGGATCTGTATTTGTCCAAATTGACGAACGAACATTAATTCTAAAAATGGTAGAAAAAGATGTTTTCTTATGAAACCAAAGCATCAATTCATTAATACCAATGAGGAGAATGAATTTGTGGTGCCTAATCATTAAAAGAAAAGAGATTATTATGTAATTCTGAGTTTATCTAATTGAAAAATGAACTTTAAATCTAAAAATGGTAAAAAAAGATGTTTTTCTTATGAAATGAAAGCCTCAATATCATTTATCCCAATAAGGTGAATGCGTTTATGGTGCCTAATCAGAAAAAGAAAGGAGATTATTTTATGAATCCGTGTTTGTTGAAATCGATCAATGAATATTAATTCTAAAAATGGGGGAAAATGATGTTTTTCATAAGAAACCAAAGCATCAATACCATTTATCCTAATGAGGAGAATAAATTTAAGGTACCTAATTATTAAAAGAAAAGAGATTATTCTGTGAATCCGAGCTTATCTATTTGAAAATCGAACTGTAATTCTAAAAATCTTAAAAGGAGTTGTTTTTCTTATGAAACCAAAGCCTCAATATCATTTATCCCGATAAGGAGAATGCGTTGATGGTGCCTAATCACCAAAAGTGAGAAGATTGTTTGGTGAATTCGTGTTTGTTGAAATTGAGCAACAAACAGTAATTCCAAAAATGGTGGAAAGAGATATTTTTCTTACAAAACCAAAGCATCAATATCATTTATCCCAATAAGAAGAATGAATTTATGGCACCCAATCATTATAAAAAAGGAGATTATTATGTGAATCCGAGTTTATCCAATTAAAAAATGAACTTTAATTCTAAAAATGGTAAAAAGAGTTATTTTTCATATGAAACCAAGGCCTTAATATCATTTATCCTAATAAGGAGAATGCGTTTATGGTGCCTAATCATGAAATGAATGGAGAGTATTTTGTGAATCTGTGTTTGTCAAAATCGAGCAACAAACATTAATTCTAAATATGGCAGAAAGAGATGTTTTCTTATGAAACCAAAGCATTAATACCATTTATCCCAATGAGGAGAATGAATTTGAGGCACCCAATCTTTAAAAGAAAGGAGATTATTATGTGAATCCGAGTTTATCGAATTGAAAATTGGACTTTAATTCTAAAAATTTTAAAAAGAGTTATTTTTCCTATGAAATCAAAGCCTCAATATCATTTATCCCAATGAGGAGAATGTGTTTATGGCATCTAATAACGAAAAGAAAGGAGATTATTAGGTGAATCTGTGTTTATCTAATTGAAAAACAAACTTTAGTTCTAAAAATGGTAAAAAGAGATGTTTTTCTTATGAAACCAAAGCCTCAATATCACTTATCCCAATGAGGAGAATACATTTATGGTGCCTTATAAGAAAAACAAAAGAGATTATTTTGTGAATCTTGTTTGTTGAAATCGACCAATGAACATTAATTCCAAAAATGGTGGAAAGAGATGCTTTTCTTATGAAACCAAAGCATCAACACCATTTATCCCAATGAGGAGAATGAATTTGTGGCACCCCATCATTAAAAGGAAGGAGATTATTATGAAAATTTGTGTTTATCCAAATCGATGAATGAACATTCATTCTAAATATGGTAGAAAAAGATGCTTTTCTTATTAAACCAAAGCATTAATTCATTTATACCAATAAGGAGATTGAATTTGTGGTGCCCAATCATTAAAAGAAAGGAGATTATTATGCAAAACTGAGTTTATCCAATTAAAAAACAAACTTTAATTCTAAAAATGGTAAGAAGAGTTGTTTTTCTTATGAAACCAAAGCCTTAATTTCATTTATCCTAATGAGAAGAATGCGTTTATGGTTCCTAATCATGAAAAGAAAGGAGATTATTTTGTGAATCCATGTTTGTCAAAATCGACCAGTGAACATTGCTTCTAAAAATGTTGGAAAGAGATGTTTTTCCTATGAAACCAAAGCATCAATACCATTTATCCCAATAAGGAAAATGAATTTGTGGCACCCAATCATTAAAAGAAAAGAGATTATTATGTGAATATAAGTTTATCCAATTGAAAATCAAAATTTAATTCTAAAAATTTTAAAAAGAGTTATTTTTCCTATGAAACCAAAGCCTCAATACCATTCATCCCAATGAGGAAAATGTGTTTATGGCGTCTAATAACAAAAAGAAAGGAGATTATTAGGTGAATCCGTGTTTATCCAATAGAAAAATGAACTTTTGTTCTAAAAATGGTAAAAAGAGATATTTTTCTTATGAAACCAAAGCCTAAATATCAATTATCCCATTGAGGAGAATACATTTATGGTGCCTAATAACGAAAGGAAATGAGATTATTTTGTGAATCCGTGTTTGTCAAAATCAACCAATGAACATTAATTCTAAAAATGGTGGAAAGAGATGTTTTTCTTAAAAAACCAATGCATCAATACCACTTATCCCAATGAGAAGCATGAATTTATGGCACACAATCATTAAAAGAAAGGAGATTATTATGTGAATCTGTGCTTGTCCAAATCGATGAATGAACATTAATTCTAAAAATGGTAAAAAAAGATGCTTTTCTAATGAAACCAAAGCATCAATTCATTTATACCAATAAGGGAATGAATTTATGGTGCCCAATCATTAAAAGAAAGGAGATTATTATGCAAATCCTACTTTATCCAATTGAAAAACAAACTTTAATTCTAAAAATGGTAAAAAGAGTTGTTTTTCTTATGAAACCAAAGCCTTAATTTCATTTATCCTAATGAGGAGAATGCGTTTATGGTGCCTAATCACGAAAAGAGAGGAGATTATTTTGTGAATCCATGTTTATCGAAATCGACCAACGAACATTACTTCTAAAAATGGTGGAAAGGGATATTTTTCCTATGAATCCAAAGCATCAATACCATTTATCCCAATGAGGAGAATGAATTTGTGCCACCCAATCAGTAAAAAAAAGGAGATTATTATGCGAATACGAGTTTATCCAATTGGAAATGAAACTTTAAGTCTAAAAATTTTAAAAAGAGTTATTTTTCCTATGAAACCAAAGCTTTAATACCATTTATCCCAATGAGGAGAATGTGTTTATGGCATCTAATAACGAAAAGAAAGGAGATTATTAGGTGAATCCGTGTTTAACCAATTGAAAAATGAACTTTAGTTCTAAAAATGGTAAAAAGAGATGTTTTTCTTATGAAACCAAAGCCTCAATATCAATTATCCCATTGAGGAGAATGCATTTATGGTGTCTAATAACAAAAGAAAGGACATTATTTTGTCAATCCGTGTTTGTCACAATCGACCAATGAACATTAATTCTAAAAATGGTGGAAAGAGATGTTTTTCTTATGAAACCAAAGCATCAATACCATTTATCCCAATGAGGAGCATGAATTTGTGGCACCCAATCATTAAAAGAAAGAAAGAAGATTATTATGTGAATCCGTGCTTGCCCAAATCAATGAATGAACATTAATTCTAAAAATGGTAGAAAAAGATGCTTCTCTTATGAAACCAAAGCATCAATTCATTTATACCAATTAGGAGAATGAATTTGCAGTGCCCAATCATTAAAAGAAAGGAGATTATTATGTAAATCCGAGTTTATCCAATTGAAAAATGAATTTTAATTCTAAAAATGGTAAAAAGAGTTGTTTTTCTTATGAAAGCAAAGCCTTAATTTCATTTATCCTAATGAGGAGAATGCGTTTATGGTGCCTAATCACGAAAAGAGAGGAGATTATTTTGTAAATCTATGTTTGTCAAAATCGACCAACGAACATTACTTCTAAAAATAATGGAAAAGGATGTTTTTCCTATGAATCCAAAGCATCAGCACCATTTATCCTAATGAGGAGAATGAATTTGTGGCACCCAATCAGTAAAAGAAAGGAGATTATTATGTGAATATGAGTTTATCCAATTAAAAATCAAACTTTAATTCTAAAAATTTTAAAAGGAGTTTCTTTTCCTATGAAACCAAAGCTTCAATACCATTTATCCCATTGAGGAGAATGTGTTTATGGTGTCTAATAATGAAAAGAAAGGAGATTATTAGGTGAATTCATGTTTAACCAATTGAAAAATGAACTTTAGTTCTAAAAATGGTAAAAAGAGATATTTTTCTTATGAAACCAAAGCCTCAATATCAATTATCCCATTGAGGAGAAAGCGCTTATGGTGTCTAATAATGAAAGAAAGGAGATTATTTTGTCAATCTGTATTTGTCAAAATCAACCGATGAAAATTAATTCAAAATAGTGGAAAGAGATGTTTTTCTTATGAAACCAAAGCATCAATGCCATTTATCCCAACGAGCATGAATTTGTGGCACCCAATCATTAAAAGAAAGAAGATTGTTATGTGAACCCGTGCTTGTCCAAATCGATGAATGAATATTAATTCTAAAAATGGTAGAAAAAGATGCTTTTCTTATGAAACCAAAGCATCAATTCATTTATACCAATAAAGAGAATGAATTTGCAGTGCCCAATCATTAAGAGAAATAAGATTATTATGCAAATCCGAGTTTATCCAATTGAAAAACGAACTTTAATTCTAAAAATGGTTGAAAGAGATATTTTGTTTTGAAACCAAACCCTCAATATCATTTATCCCAATAAGGAGAATGCATTTATAGTGCCTAATCATGAAAAGAAAGGGGATTATTTTGTGGATCCGTGTTTGTTGAAATTAACCAATGAACATTAATTCTAAAAATGGTGGAAAGAGATGTTTTTCTTATGAAACCAAAGCATCAATACCATTTATCCCAATTAGTAGAATAAATTTGTGGCACCCAATCATTAAAAGAAAAAAGATTATTATGTGAATCTGACTTTCTCTAATTGAAATATGAACTTTAATTCTAAAAATGGTCGAAAGAGATGTTTTCTTTTGAAACCAAAGAATCAATATCATTTATCCCAATGAGGAGAATCTTTTTATGGTGCCTAATCACGAAAGGAAGGGAATTTTATGTGAATTCGTGTTTGTCCAAATAGACGAACAAACATTAATTCTAAAAATGGTAGAAAAAGATGCTTTTCTCATGAAACCAAAGCACCAATTCATTTATCCCAATGAGGAGAATGAATTTGAGATACCCAATCATTAAAAGAAAGGAGATTATTATGTAAATCCAAGTTTATCCAATTGAAAAATGAACTTTAACTCTAAAAATGGTAAGAAGGGATGTTTTGCTTATGAAACCAAAGCCTCAATATCATTTATCCCAATGAGGAGAATGCGTTTATGGCGCCTAGTCACGAAAAGAAAGCAGATTATTTTTGTGAATTTGAATTTATCAAAATTAACCAATGAACATTAATTCTAAAAATGGTGGAAAGAGATCTTTTTATTATGAAACCAAAGCATCAATACCATTTATCCCAATGAGGAGAATAAATTTGTGGCACCCAATCATTAAAAGAAATGAGATTATTATGTGAATTTGAGTTTATCTAATAGAAAAATGAACTTTAATTCTAAAAATGGTTGAAAGAGACATTTTCTTTTGAAACCAAAGACTCAATATCATTTATCCCAATGAGGAGTATGTTTTTATGGTGCCCAGTCACGAAAGCAAGGGAGATTATTATGTGACTCTGTGTTTGTCCAAATTGATGAATGAACATTAAATCTAAAAATGGTAGAAAAAGATGCTTTTCTTATGAAACCAAAGCATCGATTCATTTATACCAATAAGGAGAATGAATTTGTGGTGCCCAATCATTAAAAGAAAGGAGATTATTATGTAAATCTGAGTTTATCCAATTGAAAAATGAACTTTAAATCTAAAAATGGTAAAAAGAGATGCTTTTCTTATGAAACCAAAGCCTCAATATCATTTATCCTAATGAGAAGTATGCATTTATGGTGCCTAATCACGAAAACAAAGGAGATTATTTTGTGAATCCGTGTTTGTCGAAATCGACCAATGAACATAAATTCTAAAAATAGTGGAAAGAGATGCTTTTCTTATGGAACCAAAAAATCAATACCATTTATCCCAATGAGGAGAATGAATTTGTGGCACCTAATTATTAAAAGAAAGGAGATTACTATGTGAATCCGAGTTTATCCAATTGAAAATCAAACTTTAATTCTAAAATTTTAAAAAGAGTTGTTTTTCTTATGAAACCAAAGCCTCAATATCATTTATCCCAATGAGGAGAATGTGTTTATATCGTGCCTAATAATGAAAAAAAAGGGGATATTATGTGAATCCGTGTTTATCCAATTGAAAAACGAACTTTAATTCTAAAAATGGTTGAAAGAGATGTTTTCTTTTAAAACCAAAGACTCAATATCATTTATCCCAATGATAAGTATGCATTTACGGTGCCTAATCACGAAAACAAAGGAGATTATTTTGTGAATCCGTGTTTGTCAAAATTGACCAATGAACATAAATTCTAAAAATGGTGGAAAGAGATGCTTTTCTTATGGAACCAAAAAATCAATACCATTTATCCCAATAAGGAGAATGAATTTGTGGCACCCAATTATTAAAAGAAAGGAGATTACTATGTGAATCCGAGTTTATCCAATTGAAAATCAAACTTTAATCCTAAAATTTTAAAGAGAGTTGTTTTTCTTATGAAACCAAAGCCTCAATATCATTTATCCCAATGAGGAGAATGTGTTTATATTGTGCCTAATAATGAAAAAAAAAGAGATTATTATGTGAATCTGTGTTTATCCAATTGAAAAATGAACTTAAGTTCTAAAAATGGCAGAAAGAGATGTTTTTCTTATAGAACCAAAGCACCAATTCATTTGTCCCAACAAAGAGAATCAATTTGAGGTGCCCAACCATTAAAAGAAAGGAGATTATTATGTAAATCCGAGTTATCCAATTGAAAAATGAACTTTAAATCTAAAAATGGTAAAAAGAGATGTTTTTTTTATGAAACCAAAGCATCAATACCATTTATCCCAATGCGGAGAATGAATTTATGGCACCTAATCATTAAAAGAAAGGAGATTATTATGTGAATCTGAGTTTATCTAATTGAAAATAGAACTTTAATTCTAAAAATTTTAAAAAGATTTGTTTTTCTTTTGAAACCAAAGACTCAATATCATTTACCCCAATGAGGAGAATATGTTTATATCGTGCCTAATAATGAAAAAAAAGGGGATATTATGTGAATCTGTGTTTATCCAATTGAAAAACGAACTTTAATTCTAAAAATGGTTGAAAGAGATGTTTTCTTTTAAAACCAAAGACTCAATATCATTTATCCCAATGAGGAGAATGTTTTTACGGTGCCTAATCACAAAAGGAAGGGAGATTATAATGTGAATCCATGTTTGTCCAAATCGATAAACTTACATTAATTCTAAAAATGGTAAAAAAAGATAGTTTTCTTATGAAACCAAAGCATCATTTCATTTATAACAATGAGGAGAATGAAGTTGAGGTGCCTAATCGTTAAAAGAAAGGAGATTATTATGTAAATCTGAGTTTATCCAATTGAAAAATGAACTTTAAATCCAAAAATTGTAAAAAGAGATGTTTTCCTTATGAAACCAAAGCCTCAATATCATTTATTCCAATGAGGAGAATGCGTTTATGATACCTAATCACGAAAAGATAGGAGATTATTTAGTGAATCTGTGTTTGTCAAAATCGACCAACGAATATTAATTCTAGAAATGGTGGGAAAAGATTTTTTTTTTATGAAACCGAAGCATTAACACCATTTATCCCAATGAGGGGAATAAATTTATGGCACCCAATCATTAAAAGAAAGGAGATTATTATGTGAATCTAAGTTTATCCAATTGAAAATCAAACTTTAATTTTAAAAATTTTAAAAAGAGTTTTTTTCTTATGAAACCAAAGCCTCAATACCATTTATCCCAATATGGAGAATGTGTTAATGGTGCGTAATAATGAAAAGAAAGGAGATTATTATGTGAATTCATGTTTATCCAATTGAAAAATGAACTTCAATCCTAGAAATAGTTGAAAGAGATGTTTTCTTTTGAAACCAAAGACTCAATATCATTTATCCCAATGAGGAGAATGTTTTTATAGTGCCTAATGGAACGAAGATTATTACGTGAATCCGTATTTGTCCAAATCAACAAATGAACATTAATTCTTAAAAAGGTTGAAAAAGATGTTTTTCTTATGAAACCAAAGCATCAGTACCGTTCATCCCAATGAGGAGAATCAATTTCTGGCACCCAATTATTAAAAGAAAGGAGATTATTTTATGAATCCAAGTTTATCCAATTAAAAATCGAACTTTAATTCTAAAAATTTTGAAAAGAGTTTTTTTTCTTGTGAAACCAAAGCCGTAATATCATTTATCCCAATAAGGAGAATGTGTTTATGGTGCATAATAATGAAAAGAAAAGAGATTATTATGTGAATCCGTGTTTATCCTATTGAAAAATGAACTTTAATTCTAGAAATGGTTGAAAGGGATGTTTTCTTTTGAAACCAAAGACTCAATATCATTTATCCCAATGAGGAGAATGTTTTTATGGTGCCTAATCACGAAAGGAAGGGAGATTATTATGTGAATCCGTATTTATCCAAATCGATAAACGAACATTAATTCTAAAAATGGTAGAAAAAGATGCTTTTCTTATGAAACCAAAGCCTCAATTCATTGATATCAATGAGGAGAATGAATTTGTGGTGCCTAATCATTAAAAGAAAAGAGATTATTATGTGAATCTGAGTTTATCCAATTGAAAAACACACTTTAATTCTAAAAATGGTTGAAAGAGATATTTTCTTTTGAAACCAAAGCCTCAATATCATTTATCCCAATGAGGCGAATCCGTTTATGGAGCCTAATCACGAAAAGAAGGGGGATTATTTTGTGAATCCGTGTTTGTCAAAATCGCCCAGTGAACATTACTTCTAAAAATGGTGGAAAGAGAAGTTTTTTCTTATGAAACCAAAACATCAATACCATTTATCCCAATGAGGAGAATGAATTTGTGGCACCCAATCATTAAAAGAATGGAGATTATTATGTGAATCCTTGCTTATCCAATTGAAAAATGAGCTTAAGTTCTAAAAATGGCAGAAAGAGATGTTTTTCTTATGAAACCAAAGCATTTCTTATGAAACCAAAGCACTAATTCATTAATACCAATGAGGAGAATGAATTTATGGTGCCCAATCATTAAAGAAAAGAGATTATTATGCGAATCTGAGTTTATCCAATTGAAAAACACACTTTAATTCTAAAAATGGTTGAAAGAGATGTTTTCTTTTAAAACCAAAGCCTCAATATCATTTATCCCAATGAGGCGAATTCGTTTATGGTGCCTAATCACAAAAAGAAAGGAGATTATTTTGTGAATCCGTGTTTGTCAAAATCGACTAGTGAACATTAATTCTAAAAATGGTGAAAAGAGAAGTTTTTTCTTACGAAACCAAAGCATCAATACCATTTATCCCAATGAGGAGAATGAATTTATGGCACCCAATCATGAAAAGAAAGGAGATTATTAGGTGAATCCGTGTTTATCCAATTGAAAACAAACTTTAGTTCTAAAAATGGTTAAAAAAGATGTTTCCTGTTGAAACCAAAACATCTTTATCTCAATGAGGAGAGTGTTTTTGTCGTGCCTAATTACGAAAGGAAGGAAAATTATTATGTGAATCTGTATTTATCCAAATCGACGAATGAACATTAATTCTAAAAATGGTTGAAAATGATGCTTCTCTTATGAAACCAAAGCATCAGTACCATTTATCCCAATGAGGAGAATCAATTTCTGGCACCCAATCATTAAAAGAAAGGAGATTATTATGTGAATTCGACTTTATCTAATTGAAAATCAAACTTTAATTCTAAAAATTTTAAAAAGAGTTGTTTTTCTTATGAAACCAAAGCTTTAATATCTTTTATCCCAATGATGAGATTGTGTTTATGGTGCGTAATAATGAAAAGAAAAGAGATTATTATGTGAATCCATGTTTATCCAATTGAAAAATGAGCTTTAATTCTAGAAATGGTTGAAAAGGATGTTTTCTTTTGAAACCAAAGACTCAATATCATTTATCCCAATGAGGAGAATGTTTCTATTGTGCCTAATCACGAAAGGAAGGGAGATTATTATGTGAATTCGTATTTAACCAAATCGATGAATGAACATTAATTCTAAAAAAGGTAGAAAAAGTTGCTTTTCTTATGAAACCAAAGCATCAATTCATTGATACCAATGAGGAGAATGAATTTGTGGTGCCCAATCATTAAAAGAAAAGAGATTATTATGCGAATCTGAGTTTATCCAATTGAAAAACACACTTTAATTCTAAAAATGGTTGAAAGAGACGTTTTATTTTGAAACCAAAGCCTCAATATCATTTATCCCAATAAGGCAATCCATTTATAGTGCCTAATCACGAAATGAAAGGAGATTATTTTTGTGAATCCGTGTTTGTCAAAATCAAGCAGTGAACATTAATTCCAAAAATGGTGGAAAGAGAAGTTTTTTCTTATGAAACCAAAGCATCAATACCATTTATCCCAAAGAGGAGAATGAATTTATGGCACCCAATCATGATAAGAAAGGGGATTTTTAGGTGAATCCATGTTTATCCAATTGAAAACAAACTTTAGTTCTAAAAATGGTTGAAAAAAATGTTTCCTTTTGAAACCAAAGACTCAACATCTTTTATCCCAATAAGGAGAGTGTTTTGTGGTGCCTAATCACGAAAGAAAAGGCGATTATTATGTGAATCCGTATTTGTCCAAATCAACGAACGAACATTAATTCTAAAAATGGTTGAAAAAGATGCTTTTCTTATGAAACCAAAGCATCAGTACCATTTATCCCAATGAGGAGAATCAATTTCTGGCGCCCAATCATTAAAAGAAAGGAGATTATTATGTGAATCCAAGTTTATCCAATTGAAAATCGAACTTTAATTCTAAAAA